>JADRCH010000142.1:5029130-5048180 GCA_019843965.1 Rhynchomys soricoides | reverse complement strand
ATGGAGGCATGTCCGCCTGCCCTCAACAAAGACAGATAATGGAAACCTTTGGCTTTCCTCTTCCCATAGGCCTTCAGCCTCCCATTCAGTCATCAAGAGGGGCAATATTCTGACCTAGGATGAGAGAGCTGGCTTCATAGACCATCACAAATTGCTTGTGTGTGTGTGTGTGTGTGTGTGTGTGTGTGTGTGTGTGTGATTGTGTGGAGACCAAATGTGGTTGAATTTACTGAAAGGCTGAGCCTCAAGTGTAGGGAGTGAGGAATGCAAGAGCCACCGACACTTGAGATATCTGTCCTGTCTTAAAGTGTTTGGAGAAATCCAGAAAAGAGCCTTGAAAGGAGGGAGAGTGGGTGAGAAGGAATGGGGGCAAATTTTGAGAAGTGTGTCTGTGAGTTACAGCCCTTACGCCATTTAAAAATGCATCACTGGACCATGTTCATCAGATGTATCTTCTTTGAGAACATGCTTCATGAATCATAGTTTCAACAGGATTGCAGAAATGGTTAACATAATTCTGCTTCCTTTGAGTGAGCATCTGCATAACTTGAGCACGTTATCTTGTACCTTAAGAGAAACCTGGAAAATTACCCACAGGATCCTCAGGAACCTGAAATCCAACAGACAGAATTCCAAACACTTGTTACCACGCTGTTATCCCAGCCCTCCTTACCCATGTTACTGTATCAAGTTCTTCCAGAATCATCTTCACTGCTCAAAAATCGATGGAAACGTTTCCTCTCTATCTTTCTGGGAACAGTTCTAAGTTCCAGCCTTGGCTTTTAACCTCATTACAGGCTGTAGGCTGTTCC
This sequence comes from Rhynchomys soricoides, assembly GCA_019843965.1. NCBI lineage: Eukaryota > Metazoa > Chordata > Mammalia > Rodentia > Muridae > Rhynchomys > Rhynchomys soricoides. The sequence continues at coordinate 5,047,368 of JADRCH010000142.1, read as the reverse complement.
CTAAGAGGGCTCACTGTGGCTTGGACCGACTTGGTCTGTATTGATGTCTCCCCCATGTGTCAGCCTGGGTTTCTACTTCAATTCATTGTTCTTTAAGAGACCCTTTTAAGTCCCCAGATTGAAAGTATTTAAAGAACACATCCATTTATATTTAGTGTTTTCATATCCACAAAACAGAGAAGTATTTAGTAAGTAGTATGTGGATTTGGGTTTACAGCAAACGTAGGAATCCAGGGCTTCCTCTCATATGAAAAAGACAGGAAGTAGCTAAACAAAGTCTGGTACAGTAGAACGGAGAATCGTGATGTATGAGCTGCTAATCCCTGTCTCTGTCTCTCTCTATGTCTCCCTGTCTCTCCACCCCTCCACCTCACCCCCCTATTTATTGACTGACTGATTGATGGATGGATGGATAGATGGCAAAGAACTAGAACAAAGATAACTGAACTAGAATTCACTGGGGAAATCACTTCAGAAGCTATGGAATGGGACAGCACAGAAACTGGTCCCCACCGTAACCATAGTGACAGCAGCAGGAAGGTGGGAGGTGTGGAGAAGAGTAGGCAAAGAGCTACACAGGCCGAGGACAAAAGCGAAAGAGAGAGGAGTGGCCAGGTCATGGGTTAAGGGGTAGGGGCTGTGAATAGCTGGAGCTAAATTCGGGTTTTTAAAGAAAGAACTAGTAACTGCAGTTATTTAGGAAGGCAGGCTGTTCAGACGGTGGGGTTCCTATACATTAGAAAGGGGGTTTATATACTCCTTTAGAATGAGGAAGAAGCAGGATCAGGGGGCAACTGTAGAAGCTGCAGTTAGAGAGGAAGACCAGGAAGCATCCTTGGGGTTGGGGGAAGATGGCCAGAATGCCCCAGAATTGCTTATCCTGGTGATCATAGCACAGGGCTGCCCCCTGGTGGTGGGTGTCTCCAAATACCAGGAGGCGATTTCTCTCTGCTGCTGAAGTGGCCAAACCAAACTCTCAAGCAGCAAGTTGGACAGATTGGAGCGTAAAACCCCAGGGTGATCTGTTAAACGTAAATAGTAAATACACGGCGGATTAGTCTGTGCTTCTCCCACGACCTAATAGAGTGGCACACGCTAATTAGATTCCTTCATGCTGCCTCATCCTCTGTGTGATTAAAAAAGAAGAGAAAAAACGGGGGTAGGGGGAGGAAGATCAGACCTGAGGCCCAAAAGGTGTCTCTCCATTTCCCTCACCTCTCCTTCTCCCTCTCCCTCTCCCTCCTTTCCTCCCCTCCTGTGCTGGTTTGAATAGGAATGGCTCCCATAGATTCATCATGTATTTGAACGCTTGGCCGTACACCATTAGGAGGTGTAGCCATGTTAGAGGAGGTGTGTCACTGGAGGCAGGCCTTGGGGTCTTACATGCTCAAGCTACTCCCAGTGTAGCTTCACTGCCTGAGGATCAAGATGTAGACCTCTCAGCTCCTTCTCCAGCACCATGTCTGCCTGCATGCCACCATGCTTCTTGCCACGGTGATCATGGACTAAACCTCTGAATCTGTAAGCCAGCCCCAATGAAATGTCTTCCTTAATAAGAGTTGTAGTGGTCATGGTGTCTCTTCACAGCAATAGAGACCCTAACTAAAATACCTCCTTTCCCCTTGCCCACCTCCCCCACCCTCTTGCTTTTTAAATTTGAGTTATTCCCTACAACAATATGCTTTTAAAATGAAACAAAATCAGAAAAAAAAAAATCCCTTAGAAGATAAAATAAAGAGGAAGTTGAACTCTGCCCTAAACAGAGTTTCATGAAGGCAAGACCTGTGCTGATCTTCCTATCTGTATCTCAGGATCCCTGAGAGTGTCAGCAACTGCACAAAACCTGCTAGTTCCTGTCAGAACCTGCCAACTGATCCCCATTGCGGTCTCCCAGCTTGTTCTTCCTTCCTGGGTCTCATCCTGGCTTCTGGTCACTCGTCCATAGGTTCCTGCCATCTGCCATTTCTCTCTAGCTCACTGCTCTCCAAACTGCACCGTAGAAGTAAGTCCTGTAAATCTGTTCAATTGCATAACATGAGCGCTGTCTTTGTCACTGTGTGTCATCACAATTATGACTTAGAATCAGTCACTCTGAGGCACGCCTACATTTTCTCTAATCACTGAGAGATACCTATCTTAAAATTTCATTCTCTATCACTCAGATTTTTGTCAACGTATTCATATTTCTTCCTGTTATAAAAATGATTTGTAAAGGGGCTGAAGAGATGGCTCCAATGTTCTTACAGAGGACCAGGGTTTGATTCCCAGCACCCACATGGCAGTGAAAAACTGTCTATAACTCCAGTTCCAGGGAATCCAGTGCCTCTTCTGACCTCTGTAGGTACCAGGGATGCATGTGGTATACATAAAATAAAATAAAATAAAAATATTAAGTATTTTAAATGATTCCAAAATATAACAGATATAACAAAAAAACAAAACAAAACAAACAACAACAAAAAAAGCAAGATATAAACAGTATTTAACTTTTGAAAAAGTTGCCAAGAGATAAGCAACTGTAGCATTTTGGCACGTTTTCCATCATTCTATCTTTTTTTGTGCTTTTATTTATTTCCTTTTAGGCACACTTGTGTGAAGTAATAACAACATCAAAATAGCAAGAGGATTGAAGATATGGCCCAGGGAATTTAGCATTTGCTTAGTGTCTTAGTTACTTTTCTATTGCTGTGCATACCAAAGCAACTTATAGAAGAAAGAGTTTGTTTGGAGCTTAATAGTTACAGAGAGCAAGCCCATCACTATCATGTTGGGCAGCATGGTAGCAGGCAGATAGGCGTGGCGCTGGAGCAGGAGCTGAGAACTTACACCTCATCTACAGGCACCAGGCAGAAAAAGCACATTTGGGAATGGTGTAGCTTTTGAAACCTAAAAGCACACTCTTGATGACACACCTCTTCCAACAAAGCCACACCTCCTTGTCCAGAACAGTTCCACCATCTGGGGACTAAGCCTGCAAATATATGAGCCGATGATATTCAAACCATCACACCTAGCATGTATAATTTCCTGGTTTAATTTCCCAGAATTAAAAAAAAAAAGTAGTTAAGGACAGTTTTCTTTTTTTCATTGTACTCTCTTTGGAAATCATTATTTTACAGCTGCTAATTATTTCTTGACTGTTAGAAAAAGTATTCTATCCAGATCTTTACAACAAAATGTGAAACTCTCATAATCACCTTTGTCATGAACCTTCTATTTCTGCTACTTGGTTTCCTCAAGTGAGACTTCTAGAAACAGTGTCTCGCCCCGGGGCATGTTTTCCAGTTCAGATAAATACTGTCATTCTTATCTTTTCAAAGGCCTGCAGCACGCAGGGCATGCTCTCAGAGCGCATGGATCCACACTCCTCTTTCTCTATCCTCTAAGTTCTTCAGGATGAGAAACAGGATAGTTACATATTCACACGCTTCTCACTAAACATACAAGGAACGTTTCAGTGGCTCAAGACAGTAAAACATGTAAAGCCACAGAGACCAATGGTGAGGTTGGAGACCAGCAAGACCCCAGGAGGAAGATCGGCCACGCCTCCTGGCAATATGAACCTGCCTCCCCAACACACTGGATGGACCAAAGAGCTCCACAATGCAGGGCACGCCCCCCTCTCAGCACCAGTATCCAGAGCTCAGTTAGCTGGGAGGAAAAACTTCCTGGTTCAGAGGACAAAAGACAGATTATCAGGAGGAGGTTTTCTTTGAGCATGCTCTTGACCAACAAGTCGAGAACCCGTTGGGTACACTGAAGTATGTGATAGCACCTATACACGCAGATGTCAGGGGTCTTTCTCCTTTCCCAAGACCATGACTCTGCCAAGGCAGAGGGGACTGATGGCCATATTGTTCTTCAAAAGTTGCTTTTACTCGCAGGAAGTAAGTTCCAATAAGGTGCCAAATCATTGACTCACAGATCACTTCAGTTTGTCCTATACCAACTCTAGGATTCCAAGTGAGTCCCCACACCGCCTATACCATGTGAGTTTTGGAAAATTGTCACTCTGGAAATGTGTACCTCTGAGATGAGAATTTAGGCGAAGGTTGAGCCTAGTGAGCTCATGAGATTGAGCCAGGGTGAGACAGAGGCCAAAGCAGCCCTAACCAGACAGTGCTTTACAGACTGGGGATAAGTGGGGGCAGGGGAAGTGTTACTCCCACTGGGAGAGAATAAACACACTGCCACAAAATTTGAGTCCCGTATCAGAAATTCTCAGAGCATGGTCCTGAGTTAGTCAGAGGTTTATAAAGGCAAAATCCACAAGACTCTGTCCTTCCCACATTCATCCAATCAGGAGTAAGCATCCATCCTGATGCACCTTTCGCCTACATGTGATCAAGCACATCCTGTGTGGTTGGGGCAACCAAGCTTGTTTACGGAAGCTATGCCTGGTTTGCTGTCTTTCATGAACCGCAGCTCTCAGCATTCCAGGAAGCTCTCTGTCCTTGGGCAAGTGGGGCTTACAGGTTAGAAGCAAATTTGTTTTATAGATAACTTAAGCACAGCAATTTAAGCTTACAACTTTATAAGATGGCTTATAACTTTAGCCATCCCAGAAGTCTCCTAAGAAGGTTGAAAGACACAAGCAGGTATGATAGTCTGTAATCCAAGCACTTGGAAAGCCAGTCTGCTCTACAAGAGAGTTCAAGATCAACCAGGGTTACATAACAAAGACCCTGTTTTGAAAACCAAAATGTAATCAAAACTAATAAGTAGTACATCTCATTACATCTACTTATGTGTAGGAGGTTGCTCATCCCTCTCATACATACAAAAGTTGTTCTACATCTGGAAGCTACAGAAGAACCTGGAATGGTCTCTGAGATTAATCTGTTTAAAATCTTCTTTGCCAGGCAGTGGTGGTGCACACCTTTAATCCCAGCACTTGGGAGGCGGAGGCAGATGGATTTCTGAGTTCGAGGCCAGCCTGGTCTACAGAGTGAGTTCCAGGACAGCCAGGGCTACACAGAGAAAACCAGTCTCGAAAAACCAAAAAAAAAAACTTCAAGAAAACAAAACAAGGAAAAACCCCTATAAAATATCATCTGTAAAAACATGGGTAGGAGAATTTGAGACTGGGATAGATACAATAAATAAAAAACACACAGAAGTGCCAGCAAGATGGCTCAGAGGGTAAAAGTGTTTGATGCCAAGTCTGACCAACCTGGGTTCTATCCAGGATCCCACATGGTGGAAGGAGACAATCCACTCCAACTGGCTGTCTTCTGCCCTGACAACTAGTGTCCTGTCATGAGTTAGAGGAGCAAGCATGATGTGTACACGCTCACAACATTAAAGTGATTTCCCCTTAAACATAATTGAAAGGGGAAAAGCCTTCTCCTGGGAACTATACTTTACTACACTGACAGAAAAGGGTGACCTTGAGCTGGGAATGGGAAGCTATCCTCCATCCATGAAGGTAGTTCAGTGAAATCAAACAGTCTGAATCTATGCAAAGTTTTGCCAAGAGAAAAGGTGAGAGAAAAGGGGGCTCAGTAGCTGAAATGCTCCCCAGACACCAGTGAGTTCTCTGGAATGTTAAACTGGATTGTTTAAACCTGTCATCTAAAGCAGAGATGCACCACATTCATGCACTGGAGGACCCAGTACTGTAGAGATAGTGTCTTAGTCAGGGTTTCTATTCCTCACAAACATCATGACCAAGAAACAAGTTGGGAAGGAAAGGGTTAATTGAGCTTACACTTCCATGCTGCTGTTCATCACCAAAGGAAGTCAGGGCTGGAGCTCAAGCAGGGCAGGAAGCAGGAGCTGATGCAGAGGCCATGGAGGGATGGATGTAACTTACTGGCTTGCTCAGCTGGCTTTCTAATAAAGCCCCAGCTCACAGATGGTACCACTCACAACCCCACCTTCACCCCCATCACTAATTGAGAAAATGCCTTACCTCTGGATCTCATGGAGACATTTTCTCAACTGAAACTCCTTTCTCTTTGATAACTCCAGCTTTTGTGTCAAGTTGACACAAAACCAGCCAGTACAATTGATCCCTTGTCAACTTGACACACAAACACATCACTATTAAGTCTCAACCCCTACTTTCTTTTTTATCCCCAAGATCTAAATAACTTTAAAAGTCCCACAGTCTTTGCAAATTCTTACTATTAAAATTTCAATCCCTTTAAATATATTCAATCTCTTAGAATTCAAAGTCTTTTTACCATCAAAAGTCTTTTAACTGAGGGCTCCACTAAAATACCTTCTTCCTTCAGGAGGGAAAATCTATCAGGGCACAGTCATAATCAAAAGCAAAACCAAACTCCAGCCATCCAATGTCTGGGATCCACTCACGATCTTCTGGATTCCTCCAAGGGCTTGGGTCACTTCTCCAACTCTGCCCTTTGTAGCACACACCTTGTCTTCTAGGCTCCAGATGCCTGTACTCCACTGCTGCTGCTGTTCTTAATGGTCATCTCATGGTACTAGCATCTCCAAAACACTGCTGTCTTCCGCTACAACTAGGCTTTACCAACAGCCTCTCATAGGCTCTCTTCATGGTGCCAAGCTTCAACTCCTTGGCATGACCCCTTCAGTCCTGGGCCATCAATTGCAACTAAGGCTGCACCTTCACCAATGGTCTTCTGTGGCCTCTCACAGTACCCAGGCCTCAGCTGCAATTCATGACTCCTTCATGCCTTCAAAACCAGTACCACCTGGGTGACTCTTACACATTACCAAGTCCAGCCACAGCACAAGGTACAACCCTAGATATCTCTGGGACGTAGCCGCTGTGCTCTCAGAAAACACTTCTCAGAAGATTTCACCTCAATGATGCTGGTCTCTTTTCAATCACTGCCAGTTTCCCAGCTCCAGCTAACCAGCATCAATAGTCCCAGTAATGAAATGGTTTTGCTTTAGTAGTTTGGGTATCTTGTTAATCACAGGCGATCCTTCAGCTCCAGATAACCAAAACCACAGAATCTTCACAGTCCAGCAACGGCCCTGATAAGAGTCTTTAATCTTCCCTCTGAAATTTCACAAGCCAGGCCTCCATCTTCTGTAATGTTCTCAACATTATCTTCCAAACTCCTACACAACATCCCACAGAGCTCTTAACACTGAATGGCTCTTCTAGCCCAAAGTTCCAAAGTCCTTCCACAGTCCCCCCCAAAACATGGTCAGGTTGTCACAGGAATATCCCACTCCTGGTACCAATTTGTCTTAGTCAGGGTTTCTATTCCTGCACAAACTTCATGACCAAGAATCAAGTTGGGGAAGAAAGGGTTTATTGAGCTTACACTTCCATGCTGCTGTTTATCACCAATGGAAGTCAGAACTGGAACTCAAGCAGGTCATGAAGCAGGAGCTGATGCAGAGGCCATGGCGGGATGTTCCTTACTGGCTTGCTTGCTTCTCCTGGCTTGTTCAGACTGCTTTCTTATAGAGCCCAAGACTACCAGCCCACAGATGGTACCACTCACAAGCCCCCTCCCCCCTTGATCACTAATTGAGAAAATGCCTTACAGCTGGATCTCATGGAGGCATCTCCTCAACTGAAGTTTCTCTGTGATAACTCCAGCTTGTGTCAAGTTGACACACAAAACTAGCCAGTACAAGGGTTTCTTTTGTTTGTTTGTTTGTTTTTTGTTTGTTTTTGTTTTCAAGACAGGGTTTCTCTGTGTAGCCCTGGCTGTCCTGGAACTTACTCTGTAGACCAGGCTGGCCTCTGCCTCCCAAGTGCTGGGACTAAAGGCATGCACCACCACTGCCCAGCTCCAAGAGGGCTTCTTAACTCTCTTTTCTAGACTAGGATTTCACCTGTGTCCTGCCAGCTGCTTCTCTGTGGTTCCTCCAAGCCCAGAGAGGAAAATTCCTGTTGCTTACCTGGAACTTTTTCCACAAAGCTCTTCCAAACACCCCCCCCCCCAAAGCACCAAAAAAACGCCAAAAAAAATTGAGCTCTCAAAGGTTCAATTTCTATAAAAAGAAGCCTCAAGCTCCTCCCCAACACCCTTGACAGACAGAGCCTTGTCACCATCATGGGGGGGGGGGGTGGAGACACCAAACTAAGGTCTGTAGAGACCAAGCATTTCACCTTTAGCATGGAGTAGCTTAAGGCCACCCAGTTGTCTTCTGTCCTTGAGCAAAGATGGAAGACCTCTTCGTAGTAATCTGCTTTAAAATAGGCAGAAACTTCCCATTCTTTTGCATTCTTATCTATCAAGTCGTTTAGGAGCACCTCGGCTATTTAAACTTTGTATATCTTGCTAATTAGGTTTTCCATGAACAACAATTAAATATCCTGTAACACTTAGCCACGATTCAAAGCTTTGTTCTCTTCCCAACCTAGCTTTTTCTCTTCTTCCTGCTTTCTGCTTAGTTTGTGAGTGAGCTCTCAGCTTGTGTCTCTCAACTGCCAAGCCTCCAGAGTCCTGAGGTTATAGGTGTGAGCTGCCACACCCAGCTGTAACCCCTTGAAACTTTATTGCAAAAAATATGTCTGTACGAAAAGGGATGTCCGTCCTCTAACATGATGCAGTGCATTGTTGTGTCCACAACTTCCAGTGGATTCTACCCCTTTTCCTGCACTGCCATAAGATACCAGCATTCAGGAAGCCCAACAGTGGGCCAGCAAAGGTGTGCACCTGTGAACGTGTTTATTCCCTCACTGTGTTTAGCTTTTAAATGTTTTAAGCAGACTCCTCCCCTTCCCTTAGAAACCCTGGAGATTCTATGATAAACGGTTTCTGAAAATCTTGCTGGCCTAGCTGAGCTGTTAACCTTTGAAGTTGCTATGGGAACCAGTAATTTTTTTTTAAAATAAATTATTGATGTAGAGGAAAGAGAAACTGGAATGCCTATCTTAAAGAAAAGCATGTATTGAAAAGTTCAAAAGAATATTAACAGCTTCTTCATCTTCACTCAAATTATACAACAGAGGTTTTTCAGAAATCCTCTTGTGCGGGAAATAAAAGTACTTAATCCTTGTCAATTAGTGTTTGTGAATGAATGAATGAATGAATGAATGTATAGGAAATGGGAGACAAGATAATCCTGAGACAGTTTTAGATAAACTGCATACCTTAAGTCAAGTTGACTCTGTCACCCCCATGATTAGCTAGCAATTTTTGCTTCTCTTCAACATTTTTCTGTTACCTCTGAAGGCTTCCCTGTGAGTCACTCATTCACTCTCAGAATTCTTTTTTCTGGGCTTTGCAGTGGGGTTGAGAATGTTGGTATCTACACAAATACTCTTTGTGAACCAGCTCCGAAGAGCCCCATGGCGATACATCATTGTAGGCCGGAGGCTTCCTGTCGAATCAGTGTATCCACCATATCCAGGTATTCATTGTTCCCTCTCAAGCAGAGAATAAGACTGCATGCATTTTTAATGTCTAGAACCCACACTGTCTCCATTTCTAGATCTCAGAGTTAGAGTGCACACCCAGATCTACTGCCTTCAAGGAAAATGGACCACTTTCCAGGAAGGACTTGTCTGGCTGCTGGGAATCTTATCATCAGAGTCCCTTCAGCTGGTGCCACAGAGGGCCTCCTGCCATGCAGAGGCCTGCATCCCCCATGGACGTTTATACACAATGGTAGATTGGAACTAAATACAAAGTCCGGGTTGGATCAGCCCCATTGTGGAGCAAGTTTGAGTTTTTCTGGCAGGCACCTATGATTGGCTGGGGCTCCCGGGACCAGAAAGAAACTTCTTTCTACAGCTTTTGACATGTGTACATCTCAAGAGTGTCTCCCACGAAACCTTCAGCTCCATCTCAAGCTTGGCTTGCCAGAAGTCTTACATACAGTGTCTGCTGCCTTGTGCCAGTTGCCCTTGCCAGGAAAGATAGAGAACGCCCAGCTAAATGTGACTTTCAGATAACAATACATAATTTTAGTGTAATCATGGCCAGCACTTCTTATGGCTCTGAGTTGTTTGGCTTAAGCAAATATTTGTTAGATGAACGAGGATTTTAAGTTCTCAAAATAGAGCTTGTTGCCTGGCAGTGGTGGCGCATGCCTTTAAACCCAGCCCTCGGGAGGCAGAGGCAGGTGGATTTCTGAGTTCGAGACCAGCCCGGTCTACAGAGTGAGTTCCAGGACAGCCAGGGCTACACAGAGAAACCCTGTCTCGTAAAACCAAAAAAAAAAAAAAATGGAAAAAGAAAAAAAGAGCTTATTATAAGAAGGAAGGGGTCCCCCCCAACCTATAAGCATCTCTAAAAATGTCCACCGATCAGTAGCACAACAGCACCCCAATTTACCTAAGGGTACCTAAGGGTGCTTGTTACAGATGTAGATGTCTGGCAGTTGTTAGATTTACTGAACACGGGTCGCTAGGGATGATCCCAGAGATCTGCATTGAGGTAGGGCCCCTAGGTAGATCTTCCATGTAAAATCTGAGAACCTTTCCCACAAAACTGCAGCTCGATCTAAAGGCCAGTTAAGAGGAAGGAGGTGCAGATCAGGCCTCCCACAAACCTCCCTTGGATGGGAGTAAGTACCTGGACCAGGCTGGTCTTCATTATCTCTGGGAGTTTTTTGAGAATGCAAATCTATGAAGTCAGAGACTGAAGGAGGTGAGCTAAGCCCTGCAGGGGCAGTGAGAAGGCTCCAGGAGAGAGGGATCTGAATCAGCAGCAGTTCTACATCTTGGTTCTGTGCGTTGAGCATCCTATAACAATAGTCTACAGTGCACACAAGCATGAATCCTCTGAGAAAGAGCATGGGTGTCTGCTCCTCTCTCCAGAATATACACAGACGGTTGTAAGTCCTGAAATGCGTTTGAAAAGCCCCTGAGTATACAAGGTGATCAAGCTGTGACACAGAGCCTTCTGATTTGGCACAGACAGAGCAAGGCAGTTTCTATCCGACATAAATCCAGAAGTAAGAAATGTTTCTAACTCTTGTTTTTTAAAACCCTTTAGCATGAAGAACCTTAAGACAAACAGATGAATTTTTCTATTTTATTTTTATCTATTTTATGTCAGAAAAAGTATATTTGGGTGAGCCTTTCTAATAAATAAAGGTCAACTTTCAAAAACATGTAATTCCAGTACCTAGAAGACAGAGGCAAGTGGATCCCTGTAAGTTTGAGGGCAGCCTTGTTTACACAGGGAGTTTGAAAACCAGCTAAAGCTACACAGTAAGACCTTCTCTCAAAACAAGACTATAACAAAAGTGTAAGTAAAGCATCCCATAATCTCTGGTTGATGGAGAATTTTAAGTTAAGTGGGAAGAAACTAAATTTTATCAACTACTAGAAACTCAGGTTCAGTTAACAATAAAGAGAATTAGAAAAAAATTAAAAACTTTTCATACATCAAAAAGTGAAGCCTACCTACCAGTTTACAATATAAAGATTATAGTGTTCAAAATTTTACTTATCTCTTGCAAAGGGTCATCTCTCCACATCAGCAAACTGTAGAGTTTTTCAAAACAAGAAAGAAGAATTTGTAAATTCTTTATCCTTCTTGAAGTCTATTTGTGTACAGTTCTGACCTGGTGTGAAAAGGAAGGCAGCTGAGTTATCTATGTCATGTAAAGAAATGTCCAGAGTAAGAGAGAGGGGCCAGGAAAGGCAGCTCAGTGACTAGGACTGCTGATCTTCCCGAGAACCCAAGTATGAGTCCCAGACCCGGCTCAGGCCAATCATGGTTACTTGTAACTCTAGCTCAAGGGGATCTGACTCCCTCTTCTGGCTTCCACAGGTACCTGCACACATGTGAAACACACACACACACACACACACACACACACACACACACACTATTGAAGTGTTTGTAGAAATAAGAGTATGATGATTAAGACTATCGGATTTGTAAGGTGGTTAACCAGCTTGCCACAGGCTATTAGGTTCCTGGCTTTGTTTATTTAGTCTCTTATTCATCTCTCTTTTGTTATTTGAGTTGTGGGTGTTTTGCCATAACTGGCTAATGTTATATCTAGTTAAAGATAAATTTTAGAGCCTCTGAATCCCTAGCAAAACCTGTACACATTAATGAAGATAAAAGATACCATATCCAGGTATTCATTGTTCCCTCTCAAGCAGAGAATAAGATTGCATGCATTTTTAATGTCTAGAACCCACACTGTCTCCATTTCTAGATCTCAGAGTTAGAGTGCACACCCAGATCTTCATGTTGGGGAATAAGCAGACAATAAATTATAGAAATTAGTAAAATATGCCTGGTAGTGGTGGCACACGCCTTTAATCCCAGCACTCAAGAGGCAGAGGCAGGCGAATTTCTGAGTTCAAGGCCAGGCCTGGTCTACAGAGTGAGTTCCAGGACAGCCAGGGCTACACAGAGAAACACTGTCTCAAAAAAAAAAAAAAATTAGTAAAATATATGTTCTGTGTCTTGGTCAGTTTTCTGTTATTATTAAAAACAAATATCTAAGACTGGTAATTTCTAAGAAAAGAAGTGCTGGGCATGGTGGCACACATCTTTAACCCCTGTACTCAGGAGTCAGAGGCAAGCAGATCTCTGTGACTTAGAGGCTAGCCTGGTCTACATAGTAATTTCCAGGACCTGTCTCAAAACAAACAAACAAACAAACAAACAAAACAAAACCACAAAGACAGTTACTTGTCTCACAGTTCTGAAGGCTGGCCCATACAAGAGCATGGTACAGGCTTCTTCTCTGCCTGAAGAGGACACTTTTGTCTCATAACCTGGTGAAGGGCACCACTTAGGAAACCAAAGCAGCTTGCTTCACTAGCTCAGGTCTCCCTTCCTCTTTTTACAAAGCCACGGATTTCACTCTCCCCCCTCCTCCCTCCTTTTCCCCACCACATACTCCCAGCCTCCTGACTTCTTCTAACCTTGGTTACCTCTCAAAGGCCCCACCTCTAAATACCTCTGCCTCTGAGGATTAAGCTATCTACACAGAGACTTTCAGACACATTCAAACAGTAGCACTCTGCTAGGCTGAGGCAGGCCCATAGAAACCTCTATGTGGATAGAGGGGGCAATTTTAGGTATCATAGCCAGAAAAGAACAGTGGGGAGGAGATGGCATCTGAGTGAGGCTGGGAAAGTAGAAAGGTTTAAACACACGTGCCACGAGTGAGGGAAACTGAAAGGCGGCAATGAATTCTTGGCTCTTCACCGCTGAGCTTATCTGTAGAGGTCAGCTGTAGAGTGATATCTCATGTATTGTATGGATGCATCGTCTGCCGATTTAAAAACCTATGGCCTATGGCTTAGGCAGGAAATAGAACGTGGGACATCCAGGAGGCAGAGAGAATTCTGGGATAGAGCCAGCTGTAGAAAGATCCACCTGGGAAGCCGTGAGGGGACGGAGGGGGGAGGGAGGACGAGAGAGGTACCTGAGCACAGGTAACTAGCCAAGTGGCAGAATGTAGATGAAAATAAATGGGGTTTCTTAGGCAGGGGCGAGAACCGGACCATAATTTCTACAGCCAAGCCTTCCCAAAGCTTTTGGATGATGTCCTTACTCACAGCCTATATATATACTGCACGTCATGATCCTGGAGGCAGTTGAAATTCATATCCTTATCCTCAAGAATGGAGAATGAGGAGCTGAGGGAGTTGGCAGCCCCATGGAGGGAGCAACAGTCTCAACTGGCTAGACCCCTGGAGCTCCCAGAGACTGGACCACCAACCAAAGAATATACATGGAGGGAGCAGAGGCCCTTGGGTCTGAGGGTGTTAGATGCCCCAGTATAGGGGAATGCCAGGGAGGGAAAATGGGAGTGGGTGGGTGGGGGAGCACCCTCATAGAGGTAGGGGAGGGGGGATGGGATAGGGAGTTTCTGAAAGGAAGACCTGGAAAGGGGAAAACATTTGAAATGTAAATAAAGTAAATGTCCAATTAAAAAGAAAAGAAAAAAGAATGAAGAATGAATGAGTCCGTGCACGCTGGAGTTCATGCAGCAGCTCAGAAAACAGAAGCGCCACCACCTGCAGCTGCAGGAAGGGTAACAATGACTAGAAAGAAAATGGGATGGAAGGATTCCACGCTGTCCAAAGACACAGCAAGGGACTCACAGGTCTTGCTACTGGGAGTTAAGGGGGTTTTGTTCTGTAGTATCTTGAGATACAGTGTTACTATGCAGCCAAGCCAGCCCACTCTCAAGCCTCTAGCCTCAGCCTTTCAAATGCTGCTCACAGCATGAGCCACCATACCTGACCTGGGTTTAGGTTTTACTCACAAAAACAGCGATTCTGAACCAATGAGAATGGCAAAGCTCATTGCCTGTTGCTGGCAGCTTCTCGCTGGCAACTCTCCTCCAGCCTTATCTAATGGGTTGATCCTGTAACTCTGCTGCACGTGTCTTTGCATGTGCTATGCACACCTGACCTTTTGCCTCCTGCTCCTTCTCCCAAGACACACCTCAGAATTTAACCTGCTGTCTTAAAATGAGCTCTTCTGATACAGGCCACTTATACTTCAAAATGCAAAAGTTATAAAAGAAAATTTGCTTCTCACAGTACTCCTCTGTCCAGTGGCCATGGATGAACTGGGTCTACCTGAAAGGGAGGCTGGATATGAAAAGGACGGGGTTCGAGAGAAGGACGAAGCCAAGACAAAGTTTCTGATCAAGGCTCAAAGTTTAATAGTCAGCACTGCTGTTATATAGGGAGAGCCCACAGACCCCCATCCTCTGTTTCAGCTGGATTGAGTTGCAAAGCAAACTCAACAGGTAGTCTACGCCTGTAGGAAATTGCAGGTGTGTCAAGTCGGAAACCTCCCCCTGGGTCCAACTGTGGCAAACACTTAAGGTCTATTTAGCCTGCTCAAGGCTGGGGGAAGGGCACACTCCTTCCTGGCTCCACCGCCCACCCTCACCTGCACCTCAGCAAGGTTGGCCATTAAAGCTTGGCAGTTCCAGGATCTGGGGGTGATCTTTCCCGTGAGTCAAGGGGGAAAAACAAGTGTAAGCCCTATGTGTTGCACACTCTCTTTCCAACCACAGGCTCTCCTTGGGCTCCATCAATGCTATCAAATTACTAAAAACTAGACATAAGTTTAAAGTTTTCTTTATCCTTGATCCCTTCTGGGAATACTAATTCAAACTTTGAATAACAACTCTGACAGGTCTCTCCCTTTGTTGACATAGTTGTTGGTATTGTTCTTGTTGAATACAGGGTCTTGCAACATATTCCAGGCTAGCCTGAAACCTATGTATCCTAGGCTAGCCTCATAATCATGATCCTCCTGCCTCAGTCTTCTGATTACTACAAGTACAGGCATGTGTGATCACACCTAGAACTGTTCTCTTATTTATCCACCTGGTTAATTACACAGCCTCTGAATCCAATGACCTATGCTAAAACTGACATCATAACATACCAGGCAACCTTGGACAAGCTAGTAACAGCTTCAAATCCAACTTACTTATGGGGCAGTGATGATCTATATTTTATAGAGTTTCTCAGAAAAGGTAATGAGTTCATACATTTAAAAATACGTAAACACTGCCCAGTATATGATGCATGATCATTAAATATAAAGTGTTACTAATTGTCCACTAATCTTTCAGGGCATTGAGTCTGACCCCATGGAAAAGTGAATAAGATGAGACCCTAACTTCAAGGAGCTGTGCTTCTGTGAGCTGACAGACTGACAGACATACAGACAGACCAGGCTGGTGCTATGATGAGGCAAGTCTAAGGGACTGTGGAGCCACAGAGTACGAAAGTCTCATGGGAGAGCCTTCAGTGAAACCTCCCCTCCCCAAGGCAGAGATTGTCAAGCTATGTCCTTACTGTTATGTGGCCCTTTCTGCTTGTTCTCCATTTCACCATCATGCTGACATTTTTGGGTCTGGCCTAGCTTTTCTGACTGTGTCCTGCCATGGCAGCTGGACCCTGCTATTTGTATTCCTGGTTCCTGTCTTGGGTCCCCTGTGACTCCAAAGCATCAAGTCCCATGCCCCAGGAGCAGGCTGAGAGGACTTCTGCTCTGGTAACACATTGACAAACGCTATAGTTCTTGTTCCATTCAAAGCAAGGTCCTTACAACAGCCTTCTCCACATTACCACCATCTTGTCTCCAGTCTTTTCTAGCATGTTCTCCCATCCTTACCTGTGCCAGACCTTTCTGAAGTTCTTGAACACCAGGTACATTCACACCCCAGGGCCCTTGCACATGCCCCCTCCTATCCTGCTTTGCCCTAAATATCTTCAAGGATTGCTCTTTCCCATTCAGATTTTTACTCATAGCCACACTTGTATCGACCTCACTATCTAAACGGGCCTCTTTAAAAACCGGCCAATGGTTACAAAGTTAAGAGTCAGGAGTAAGAGGTCCTGGTGTGCTATTGTGCAGTAGTGTAACTACAGACAATAATGTACTATATGGTTTTAAAAACAGGGGAAAAGATTTTGAGTGTTTACACCATAAATAACTGATAAATTTTTGAGGATATAGATATGTTTAATCTGATTTAATATTATGTAATATATCCACATATGGAAATAGTTCATAGTATCTCATTAATACCCACAATTTGTACGTTTTTACGTATCTATTAAAATAATTTAAAATTTCTTGGGCATGGTAGTTCATGCCTGTAATTCAGGAACTCATGAGGCTGATAAATAATAAAGGAAGATAATAAATTCTAGGCTAGCCTGGGCTATACAGCATGACTCTATCTCACAAAACAATTTAAAGAAATAGCTTAATTTAAATAAATATGTATATTTAATGTAAACAATTTTAATTTAAATAAATGCATGAATAAAAGATATCACCTAGTCTACAGTCCTGCTATACTTTAGACCTTAAGTCTCTTCCAAGATCTATGTATTAAAGATGTGGTCCCAGCCTGAGGTGCTGTTTGGAGGTGGTGAAATCTTCAGAAGGGGAAGAAAGTTTAGTTACTAGGACATGACCTGGAAAGAGGTATATTAGGAACCTAGCCCTTCCTCTTTCTCTTTCTCAGCTGCCGTGAGGTGAAAAGACCTCCTCAGCCATGATTCCCCACCATGAGAGACTGTGCTACCACAGGCCCAAAGCAATAGAGCTAAGTGACCATGGACTGGGAAGTATGAAGCCACAAACCAGAGTAAACTCTTACTCCTTGTAAGCGGGCTTGTCGTGGGCAGCGTTTCAGAAGCAGAAAGCTGGCCCACATCACTCCCAAGCTCTCTGCCCTTGCTCTAGATTTCCCTAATGTACATACTACGTGCTATCATTCTACATAATTTACTTATGTGTTGTTTCTTCCCTCACTACTCCACTAGACTGTGAGCTTCAGAAGAGGAGGGCTACGTGTCCGCTTGGGCCACCAACCAGTCCACGTCAGGGCTAGCACATTGTGGGTACTCAAATATGTATTAAATAAGAGACTGTCCAGGCATGGAGGCACACACTTTTCAATCCCAGCATTCAAAAGCCTAAGACAAGAGGCTGGCTGGGGCACAGAATGAGGCAACTCCCCACTCCCTGCCCCCCCCCCCCAAATCCACAACGACTTATTAGAAACCCTAGGGCAAGTCTAGCTGAGGCAACTCACATTAGGAAACATAGAGCTACTACCTCTTTGCCTTTTAATTATTAAGCCGCTCAAGTGAAGAAACTCATTTTCATTTTACCCTTCAGTCAACAAAGCAGTGAAGGTCCTTGAACTTGCTTAATGAGTCCATGAGAATGATAGCTAATTAACATGAAGTGGTCTAGCCATTTAGTGGCTCAGATCACCCAGAGGCTCAGGCAGGGAGCAGACCTTTCTCAGGGTCTCTGCATATTTGCCTACTTGTCTAAGCCCCTAGGGGCATTTGGGGTCTTCCAAGTAAAGCACAACCGGATTCTCCAGTTCCTGACTGTTCCCTTTGTCTATAAGTGGAAATTACTCTTTCAGCCTTGGACAGGGGTCCTGGTTTGCTAGGTTTAATTGGAATAAGTCCTGTGATTGTATCAGAGGTCACGGGAAAATTTAGGTTGGATTTTGGTCTCTGCTTCTTCCTCTGCTGGTTTTTCTGGCTAAGGAATATCTCTGATTGTTCATATTACAAGGCTAGAATGGATAGCACCCAGCAGTCTGGATGTGAATCCAGCAGGGCCGCTACCTGGCTGATTGACCTCGGACAGGTTACTCAGTCTGTGACAACACTGAATTTTACTTGAACTCTAAAAAACAAGAAGGAGGAGGAGGAGGAGGAGGAGGAGGAGGAGGAGGAGGAGGAGAAGGGGAAGAAGGGGAAGAAGGGGAAGAGGAGGAAGAAGAAGAAGAAGAAGAAGAAGAAGAAGAAGAAGAAGAAGAAGAAGAAGAAGAAGAAGAAGAAGAAGAAGAA
>JADRCH010000142.1:4955833-5017375 GCA_019843965.1 Rhynchomys soricoides | reverse complement strand
TCAGTTCAGTACCAATAGAGGAAATCAAATGTGTGTCCCAGCCAATCGCATAGGATGCCTTACTTCAGGGTAGCCAATTGAAGCTTCTGTGTACCAACAGAATCCATTAGGGACAGGCCCCTTTTCACTATTTAAAGTGTTCATAACTCCTTGGTGTCCCCTCGAGCAGAGTAATGACAGCTCACTCTCTTGGGTTAGCAGATCAAAAGAAATAGCTTTTGCTTTTCTCATCTGTCTACTTCCTGGAAACAATAACAGAACAAGGAAAAGAATAAGCTTCCATAGACCAGAAAACAGATTCACTTTACATAACTGCAGTCTTGAGTTTAAACTTGAAGGTTGGTGTGAACAATGGTTTGTTTTGTGTTAGATGCTGACATCTACAGGCCAAAATTGGTAGTTAAAAGTATAATATGTTTTAGCCCAAAATAAAGAAAAGATGTGGTCCCTATGTTGGAATATAGAGTCAGTTGGGCTGGGAGTGGGTGCGGATCACAGCTGCAGGAGGGTAAGAACACGGCCAGCAGGGAATGAAGACCTGCAGATGAGGACAGACCTAAGGAAAGGGATCATGGAGTGGGTTCTGGAATGCTATTGGAGTTGACCCCAAACTCTGCCTTGTTAGTTTTAAGACTTCTGCCCTAGGATTTCTTATCTTGTTTTCCAAGAGGTTTTCCCTTCAGGTGCACAGTAAGTACATTTTCCAACTACAGATGCTGTGGTTTTAAGCCACCACAGAGAGAAATGGTCCTTGATCACCATTGTCAGCATTGCCAGCAGCTTCAGGGTGCCAATTCCTTACTTCTGGGCTAAGTGCTTTGTAAGTAGACAGACTGGAGTCAGACTACCAGTACACAAACACTGGTTCTGTCCTTCATAAGTTGTTAACTTTGAGTAAGGGGGCTTCATTTCTTTTCTTGTCTTTAAAATGGAGATGGCCATCATGTCTTTCACATTCATTCATGAGAGTTTAAATAATGCACATATGTAAAGTGCTCAAAACAGTAGCTAGGGAACTCTAAATGCTAAACAAATATTAGCATCATTAGCTACATTTATCTTTACAACACTTTGAAATAAATACGGCATCTCTTATACTAGGAAAGAGTCTGATATCTGAGTAAGAAATGTTTTCAGCTTCAGGCAACAGAAAAACATGACTAATGGTGGCTTGGGTTTTTTCTTCCTCTCTCAGATAATGAGCATAGCAAGGGGTCTAGGTAAGTGGCTGCTGGCACTGGCTCCTGGCTCAGAGATGTCAGCGCCTACGTCTCAGAACTTTCTAGGGCTTTCCTTCAAGGTGGTGAGGTATTGTTCCAGTTCCAAACATCATGTTCAGCAAAAACAGGAGCAGGAGAAGAAACTGGGGCTTTGTGTGTCCTTTTGCTTTTTTGTTTTCTTTAATCAGAAAAACTAAAACATTTCCCACTAAAGTCTGCTTTTGTTCTGTTGGCCAAAGCTGTCACTTGGCTACTCCTAGCTGAAAAGGCTCATGGGAAGTGGGTCTTTAACGTTCCCAGTTTACACAATAGAAGGCAGCAGGGGAGGAGGAGCTGGAGATGACTGTGGTCAGCTATCTGGCTATGTGCCACACCTTAGACAGGGGTAAAGCATTTGATAAGATGATACACCTACTGATCAGTGGTGCTGACAGTCAAGCCAGGCAACCTGGCTTCTGGTGTTCTACATTCTCTACCATGCTAATGCTGTGTGGGTAGACTATGGGATCGTGGAACCCCACTTGACTAAAACTCCAGTGCCTAAGCCTAAGCCTGCAGCCTCAGGCTTTCCAGTGGCTCAACCATGGTGTTGGGAGGGGAGAGAGAGAGAGAGAGAGAATTTGCTCTCCCTGCTCTGATGTGGGCTAGCAGAGGGTGGGACCTCCCCACCCCCAATGAAGGCCTGATAGCCCCACCTTCACGTTACCTAAAGACAAAGCAGGTTGGTAGAGGTGACTTGTTGCAGATGTAAGGGAAGAAAATGGGAAGGGGAGGAAGGCTACAAGATGTGGAGGCTTGGGAGCCATCGGGAAAGGGACGAAGTGAAATGCACAATCAAGGGAAACCATGGAAATTTCACCCAGACAGATAAAAAAGTGAGCCATGTGAGAGGTATGCTGGGACAAATAACAGCAGATAAAGGGAGAAGACAGATTCTGGGTGTCTAGTTAGGAAATCAGACTTCATAAACTAAACTATGTTGGGCCTGACTGTCAGCAGAAAGCCTTACCATCAAAATCCATGTGCCCTGTGGAGCCAAACGTTTCCAATTCTAAAGCGACATGGTGATGCCTGCATTGATGGAACATGCCATCGTGAGAGCCTGCAGAGACAGAATGGGAGCAAGTCTATTAGCTGAAATTTCAATAGAAGGAGGACCCTTTAAGAATACCCATAACATATATCGCAGGACACTGCATGTCAGTAAGGGGTTAGCCTTGGTCGGGAGCCTGATGGGAAACAGCTTTTGAGTGTTATGCCAAGTGTAAGAGAATGAGCACGGTGTGATGACTGAAGGAACCTAAAGGTGGCGCTCGTGAATACTAATAAGAGGGGGCGGGGCTGGGGGGGAAGGGTGTAGCTCAGTTGGTAGACCTTTTGCCTAGCAGGCATAAAGTTCTGGGGTACAATCCCAGCATGACACAAACCATGTCTGATGATTCAAAACTGTAATCCGACTCTTGGGTGGTAGAGGTAGGGAGATCAAGCATTCAAGGCCAGCTTCTTCTGCTACATCACTAGTTCTAGTTTGAGACCAACCTGGGTTACATGAGATACACACACACTGCATTTGTAAAACTAACATTTTAACAAGACAAGTCTTAGATAAAGTAGATGTCATTGAATCCTGAAAGATTAATCACAAGGACAGAAGACAATTCTTATGTATAAAGCCATTTGTTTTTATTTATGGTAAAATACACACCACATAAAATTTGACATTTTAGCCTTGTTAAGTTAATAGTTCTTTGGCATTAAGTGCTTTCACCATCCAATTCTAGAACTTTTCCATCTTCCTTAACTGGACTTCTGACCCATTACACATTAAGCTCTCATTCTAGCCTCTTACCAGACTTGGCAATGGCTAGGTAAAATAAATAAGGCTTCTCACTCCTTATTTCCCTGCATCCTGGCCCACAGGGACCTGGGTTTACAACCGTTGACCCTTGGGGTTTTAGAGCTGTCTTCTAGGATATATTACTTTCTGTATAATTTTCACAGGATCACGTTGTTTTGTGCTGTTTGGAAGAATAAGCTTGGAAGAGCTGAAAATGTTACAGGCCATTCCTTGTCAAGGGATGGAACCATTCATTCATGGATGGACCCATCCCTGACCGACAGGCAGCTGCATGCCTGTAGCTAGGTAAGCCTGAACAACCCTCTGTAAGAATGCCAAAGAAGGAGGTATGCTATATCAGGGGATATTCTCACCTCTTCTCCCACAAGCTCGCTTCTGACTGATGGTTCTTTGATCCGCAAAAGGAAACCTGGACCAAGGAATACAAACTGTTTTCATTGAAAACAGGTTGGTTAAGCTATTTAGCCAGTCTGCCCAGACATGAGTCACCAGCAGTTAAAGCAAGGTTAAAGGTAATAATATTGCTGAAATACAGCCTTTTAAGGCGAATGGTCAACAAAAGAAAGGCTAATTAGCATAGGGTGGCAGTGATGGTGGGTGGTGGGCTCTAAAGCCAGAGTTATGGATAGGAGACCTGGAGGCCAGACTCAGTCCACACAGATTGTATTGGACCTGTGCATAGTATTTTAAAATATGATTAGTGGGTGAATTTTAAAATCAAATTTCTGGTTTGGGTTGAAAACTTTGGCAACATGCCTAGAATCCTGCCTGGTCAAAGAAATAAGGCTTCCCACTCCTTCCTTATGTCGCTACGTCCTGGCCCACAGGACCCAGGGTTTGTAACTCTTGTCCCTTAGGGGTTTAGAGCCAACTTCTAGGTTATATTTAATAAGATATCAAAGAAATAACTAATTATAGCTTCAAGATAATTATGGAAACATAAGGAAGCCTTTGAAAATGAACAGATTCTATGGGTGTTATTAAAAGCTAGGTTAAGCTTTAAATTAATTTGAAAGTTGATAAAGTAATATAAATCAATATCTGAAGAGAAAGGGTCAGTCAATGTGTATTTGGGGGCACTTGAAACACCCCAACATTTTCAATCTGCACACTGCATACTACAGGGTACTGCATGCTTTAGTTTTGGGTTAGATTTATGCCTTTATATGTGGTTATCATTATAGCTGAATAAATATTCTGTTCTTAGGTATACTTATTTTCTGTTTTGATTTCATTAGAGTGTAAGTTTACAATGTAGCCTTCATTTTATTCCCAGAGCTAAGGATGATTCCTGACACAATAGCAGAAACCCAGTGGCTATGGGCAGAAAGGATGAGCTCCTGAATGTGTGTATGTGTATGTAGTCTAGAATAGAACCAGAAACCTAAGGTATGTTAGCTATGTAACATCCTCTTCATATTCAGAGAGCTCGTTAGAATTATAAAAACAAATCAGGAAGTAGTAGATCACGCCTTTTATAAGCACTTAGCACTCCAGAGTCAGAGTTGGGTGGTGGCCAGCCTGGTTTACAAAGTGAGTTCCAGGACAGTCACGGCTACACAGAGAAAGTCTGTCTCAAAACAACAAAAGAAAACAAAATTATAGAAACAAGACATAAACTGGGCATGGTGGTGCATGTGTTTAATCCCAGTACACAGAAGGCAGAGGCAGGTAGAATTGTGAGTTTGAGACTAGCCTTATCTAGACAGTGAATTCTTAGGACAGTCAGGGTTACACAAGGCCCTGTCTCATGAACAAGCAAACAATTAAAAACAAGATATGAAACAGGAGACAATAAGGTAAGGTAGGTGTGTGTGTGTGTGTGTGTGTGTCTGTCTGTCTGTCTGTCTGTCTGTCTTATTAGAGGTTCCTGAGCAAGTGACTGTTTGTACTTTGGAAGTTCTGCGTCATACCTGGGTGAAAGACAAATTCCTAGGATGTAGTGGTTGGGGCTCCAGAGAGAAGGAAAAGTCTGGGAGACTCTACAGAAAATAGTTGGGAGTATCACCTACAGGAATGGAGAAGTCAGGACAGGTTTGACAGCAAGAAACAGAAAGTCAGTTTGAATTCCTGTGAGTGAAAGAGCTTTATTGGCCCATAAAATCAAACTGCAGAGAAAGTAGATGACAGGAACACTTGGCAGCAGACGCCTACAGTCCACCCCACTCCCTGTCTGCAGCTGCTTCTCTGCATCCACTTCCTTTATGAGGCTAGAGC
Organism: Rhynchomys soricoides; assembly: GCA_019843965.1. NCBI lineage: Eukaryota > Metazoa > Chordata > Mammalia > Rodentia > Muridae > Rhynchomys > Rhynchomys soricoides. The sequence continues at coordinate 5,012,080 of JADRCH010000142.1, read as the reverse complement.
CACATCTGCCGCCTCTCCCAGACCCTCATTCTCCTATCTGACCCCAGATGTGATGAAACATGCTTGCTTAGAGCCAAACACCCGTCAGACTTTGTTTTGATGCATTAAAACTGAGAAAATAGCACTCATCGAAAGTCACAGAATCACCTTGTCTCAGAGCTCCATAAACACCCAATGTTACAAGCTTATCCAATGTATTAGACACTTCTGGCAATATTCCCAACAAATGGTCTTTCAACAATCACCAAACCACTTATGCCCCATTCAGGCACTCTATGACACTGTAAAAATGTCCCACAAGGTTACAGAGTTGTTCTTTACAATCAAATAAGATCTACCACCCGTTGACAATGGTCTTTCCCTTTGTACATCTCAGTACACCAGATGCTTGAAGAGGTCGTTGGCCAGTGAGTCTTCTCAGGTTAAGCTTCAATTTACTGTCGTTATTATGTGGCACAGAGTTGAGATCCCCTTGGACTTTATCAGTGGGCTCTTTCAGCCTCTAAGAAGTATTTATTGTGCACTCGTTTTGTTCCGAGCACTTAACTAGGTGTTAGAAAGGACACACATGGGAAGGAAAGCAGGTTCTTGGCCTAATGCATAGTGGACTCCTGAAGAGCAGAGGGATATCATAGGGACAATCCCACTAAAGGGCAAGTTACATGTTTATCTTAGAGTTAAGTGTCACAATTAAATGTAATAGGATTTGTGTGTGGTCCTATTGCTATGATTTGGATCTGAACGTCTTCCTAAGGCTTGGTGGAAGGTGATGGTGCTATGGGAAAGAAGTGGCAGAGGTAGGGCTTAAATGTGAAAGTAGGTCTTTATGCAGGGCAGTGGTGGCGCATGCCTTTAATCCCAGCACTTGGGAGGCGGATTTCTGAGTTCGAGGCCAGCCTGGCTACAGAGTGAGTTCCAGGACAGCCAGGGCTACACAGAGAAACCCTGTCTCATAAAAACCCGGAAAAAAAAAAAAAAAGGAAAGGAAAAAGAAAGTAGGTCTTTGGAGCATGGCCTGGATAGAACCTGGCACTGCGCATTCAAGCCCCCAGTTCTCCTCCTGTTCTCTCCCTTCCTCTCCCCTCTCTTTCCCCTCCCTCGTCCTTTTCAGGTTTAGGAGGTGAATGTTCTGTTTCACCGTGGTTCCCAAAACAAGGGTACCAACCAAGGACAAGTCTCTAAAGCCAGGAGCCAAAATAAAGCTTTCCTCTTCTAAGCTGATTTTTTTTGGGGGGGGGGGGAGGTATTTTCTCACAGAAATGGAAAGCTGGCTCACTTACATGTGAACAGTAGGTGGTTAAACACACTTGTAGATTGGTTTTCAAAAGGTACAGCCTCTTTGAAAGAACTCCTTTTTCTGAAAGGAAGTCCTTTTGAGTAAGAACTGAACTTGTGACTTGCTTTTAACCAATAGGGAAGAAGGAAAATTCATAAGTGACAGGGTGCAAGTTCACGGACACTGGCCTCTCTTGTGATCTGGCTCCATTCTTTGCATATATCACTCTGGCTCTCTTTTCTCTGGATTCTGTAGGAAAAGATTTCTTCATCCTTTTCAGGGGAAGGTTTTTTTTTTTTTTAATCAGCATAATTAGCTATATATAATAAAGGCTTCATTAGGACATTTTCATTCAAAGTATATGACATTTTTTGATCACACCACCCCTCTGTACCCAGCTCTCCCTCTCCTCAAGTAGCTCTCCATCATTGTCCGTCTGTTTTTGTGGCCTGCGAGCTGAGCAGAGTTGTTTTCAAGTATATAGATGAGAGTCTGCTTACAGGAGCATGGATACCTCATCAGTGCTACCCCACTGAAGAAAATGTCTCTCCCTCATCAACCCCTAACTTGCAGGCTCTTAAAAGGATTCCTTGTGTTTTTATTTAAAAGCTTCAGCCTATCATGTTTTAAATTAAGGTCTTTGACTCATTTCAAATTGATTTTGTAAATTATTTATGATTCCATTTTTTTTTCTCCAAGTAGCTATCCAGTTTTTCTAATACCTTTTGTTGAGTAGTATCTTGTTAGGGTTTTATTGTTGTCAAGAGACACCATGACCAAGGCAACTCTTATAAAGAAAAACATTTAATTGGGGCAGGCTTACAGATTCAGAGGTTCAGTCCATTATCATCATGTCGGGAAGCATGGTAGCATGTAGGCAGATATGGTGGATAAAGGAGCTGAGAGTTCTACATCAGGATCTGAAGGTAGCCAGAAGGGGACAGAGGTTGAACATAGGACCTCAAAGCCCACACCCACAGCAACACACTTTCTTCAACAAGGCCACACCTCCTAATAGTGCTACTTCCCATGGGGCAAACATATTCAAACCACCACAAAAAGGTTGTTCCTCAACCCCTTTTGTCTCCTTTGTCAAAAATTAAATGGAGTTGAGCTTAGAACAATGGCTCAGTTACTAAGTGTGCGTGCTGTTCTTGCAGAGGACCTGGTTTGGGTTCTCAGCCCCACACAGTTTCTCACAGCCTGCCATTACTCCAGCTCTGGAGGATCCAATGTCCTCTTCTGACCTCTGAAGGCACCAGTGCACACATGGAGCACATACATGCATGCATACACACACACACACACACACACACACACACACACACACATACATGCAGGCAAACAGTCATGCAAAACACTCACACATAAAATAAATGAATCTTGAAAAACAAACCTCTGCTGTCAGGTAACTTCTTGGACTACTGGGCTGTTTTTATGCCAGTACCAAAGCTATCTTTAACACTATAGTTCTGTTGTATAGTTTGAGCTTAGGTATTTGAGTACTTCCTACTGTATATTGTCTATTTCTGGTCTTTTGTGATTCCTTATGAATTCTTGGGTTGTTTTTTCCTAAACCTTTAAAATATAACAGCAGCATTTGACAAGTATCACAATTAAATCCATAGATTAATTCTGGTATCAGGATAAGAGTGACTTCATAAGAGGAATTTGGTAGTGTTCCTTAATTTTCTATTTTGTGGAATAATTTAAGAAGAACTGGTGTGAGGTCTTCCTTGAAAGTTTGCTAGAACTCAGCAGTGAACCCATCTGGTCTTGGGCCTTTCTTTTCTCTTAGGAGAGGGTTATGATTAGCTTCTAGTTCATTACTTATATTGGCCTATTTAAATTATTTCTATCTTCTGCCTTTAATTTATTAGATGATATGCATTTAGAAATCTATTTTTCTTGATTTTTTTTTTAAAGTGTATGTTTCATAGTCATTTCTGTAAGAGTGTCTACACAATAAAGGGAACTATCCCGGCTAGCATGCAGATGGTCTACAGAGTGGGAGAAAACTTTTTTTTTTTCCAGGAACCAAAAAAACAAGTCTTTATTGGCCTCGGCTACTTGAGAGGAATGAATCGGGAGGAGTGGGTGGCTCCAATACCCGGCCGGCCATGCTTCACGGGCTTGTAGATGATGGAGAACTCACCCAGGTAGTGGCCGATCATCTCTGGTTTGATCTCCACCTGGTTGAAAGTCTTGCCCTTATACACGCCCACCATGCTGCCGACCATCTCAGGCAGAATGATCATGTCTCTCAGGTGGGTCTTCACCACCTCGGGCTTCTCCATGGGTGGCGCCTCCTTCTTGGCCTTTCTCAAGCGCTTGAGCAGTGAGTGCTGCTTCTGCCTCACGCCTCGGTTCAGGTGCCGCCTCCGGCGGGCGCTGTACAACTGCATCAGCTGCTCATAGGACATGTCCAGCAGTTGGTCGAGATCCACGCCACGGTAGGTGAACTTGCGGAAGGTCCGCTTCTTTTTCTGCTCCACTTCAGCCATCTTGGCAGCTGCTCGGAAAAGCGGGAGAAAACTCTTTATCAGCTATATTTCAAACAAGGGGCTAAAAATTTAGAATTTACAAAGAATTGCAGAAATTAAATAAGGAAGTAAAATTGTCAATCAACCAATGAACAAATGAATGGAGTAGACATTTTTCTAAAAAGAAAAAAGAAACATGTATGGCCAATAACTAATCTTAAAAAGTGTTCAACCTCCCTAGTCATCAGGGGAATGCTAATTAGAATTACGTTGAGATACCACCTCACCCCCAGTGAGGATGGCTGTCATCAAGAAATCTGACAACAAATATTGGAGTGGATGTGGAGAAAAAGGAACCCTTATTCCCCTCTGGCTGGGGTACAAATTAAAACAGGCATCATGGAAATCAATTTGGAGGTTTCTCAAAAAATTAAAAATAGAAATGTCACATAACCCAGCTACTCCACTATTATGATATATCCAGAGAACTCTGTACTCTACCACAGAAATAACTGCACACTCATGTTTGCCACTCTATTCACTGTAGAGGAACATGCAAACAACCTAGATATCCCCCAATATCTTTGTTGAATGAATAATGAAAACCTGGCACACACATAAAGCAGAATACTATTCAGCTCTAAAAAACCTTGAGATTACAAAACTCTCAGAAAAATGAGTACCTCCACTCTTCATCCCCACCCGGAGTGTTAGACATCCAAACTTCTGTGCAACCCTGAGGAATCAGGGCATCATGATTGACCAAGATTCAGTGGCTCCCACCCAAACCAGAAAGAAGCATGCTCACAACAGAAATTCAGTCTGCAGAAACTGTTTTTGTAGTCTTTCTATATGAGTTGGTGTGTCAAGCTAAGATCTGAAAAATTAATATCATCTTATTTTTAGGGAATTGTGCAGTTCATTTAAAATAAAGTTCTACCAAAAGACTTCTAGTTTGTATGTTTTTAACACCCTTAAGGGAACAGCTCTCAAAATCTACTGAAACCAGTGGTTAGTATATGAACTTTGTGCTCGGTTAACACAAAAGCATCCAAAGGTATGGTCTTCAAAGAACAATGATATTTCTAGTACTCGGGAAGAGCAAGCTTTCATGAGCAGTCATACTCATGGAACAGCAAGAGATGTGTGGATTCAAAACAGGGTGAGGAAGGAAGAGCTTCAAAGGCAAAAAAGGAGTAAGTTATAAAGATTTTGAAAACTGGGTTCACTGATTTTGGAGAACTCAAGCAGAAGTTGGTGTCAGCTCATGCATGGAAGTGACAGCACTGGGCAAGCACTTTGTCCAGAGAATCTTGTTTGAGAGGTTACAGTCTTAGCACGTGCTAAAGATAATCTTTGTTACAAAAACTGTCCATAGATACCTGGTGAGCAAAGCAGGGGGTGCCCAAGAATTTGAAAGGGATCTTTTGTGGTGCCTGCAGCAAGTTCTTGAAATAGTACTTAACTTAGACATTACTTCCCACTGATGGTTGTATCTAGGTCTGACAAGAATAACCTCATGTTACAGTCATCAACTGAGCTTTCAGAGCATTCGGGACCTTCATGAGTTTTCATAGCATTAGGGACCGTCATGAGCTACACTGTTTATATGCCCATACTATGCTAGTGTTTTACTGCTGTGACAAATACCTGAGAGAAACCATTTTATTTTATTTTAAGATTCATTTTTTTATTATATGTAAGTACACTATAGCTGTCTTTAGACACTTTTTCTTCTTTCTCCAGCCCCGCTCGCTCGGGCCCAGCTCATTGTAGCTGTCTTCAGATACCCCAGAAGAGGGCATCAGATCTCATGGCAGACGGTTGTGAGCCCTCATGTGGTTGCTGGGATTTGAACTCATGACCTTCAGAAGAGCAGTTGGCACTCTTAACTGCTGAGCCATCTCTCCAGCCCAGAGAAACCATTTTAAAGGAGCAAAGATTTCTTTTGGCTTATGGTCAGGTAGCTTCACTGGCAGGCTGGGGGCTGCCTCTGAGATAGAATACCATGGCAGATGGGTTTGGTAGAACAGTACTGTCATCTCATGGCAGCCAGGGGGAAGCCAGAACATAGAGACAAGAAGGGGCAAAAGATAAGATACTTTCTTTTTTTGTTTTTGTTGTTTTGGTTTTTCGAGACAGGGTTTCTCTGTATAGCCCTGGCTGTCCTGGAACTCACTCTGTAGACCAGGCTGGCCTCGAACTCAGAAATCCGCCTGCCTCTGCCTCCCAAGTGCTGGGGTTAAAGGCGTGCACCACCACTGCCAGGTGATAAGATACTTTCTCAAAGGCATAACCCTAATGATGCATTTCCTCCTTATGAGGCCATAGAATAATGAATCCGTGGGTTAATTAATGATTGTTCCCGAGTCCTCAGGATATAATTAGCTTCCAGTGATTGGACCTACCAGCTGGGCACCAGGTCTTCATCACATGAACCTTTTGCAGGACCCTTCACATCCAAACCATAACATTAGAGTGGCTGCCCTATTCCACCGTGGCCCTATTCAGAGTGAATTGGTAATTCAACAACTATGCTTGTAACAAACAATTAGAGATTATAAATTAGATCAACAGAGAGATCTGGTCCCGTTTAGTAATTCTCAGGGTGCAGATGAAACTGACCCCCCCCCATACACACAGAGAGAGAGAGAGAGAGAGAAAGAGAAAGAGAGAGAGAGAGAGACAGAGAAAGACAGAGACAGAGAGACAGAGATGTGGGGGGGGGGGGACTTTTTAAAACTGAATAGAGCAGTAAAGAGAGCCAACCTGAAGCGTCAGGGAGGGTTAAGTGGCCAGGGACCATATGGACCTGAGAGCAGTCCAAAGGTCTCCTTACTCATGATGACATTTCCTCAGACACCCACTGTGTTCCTGCCCTAGGATTGTGAGATACATTCTGCATGTTCCTAAATCCACCCTGACCCCTTTTCTTTCTGACACTAGTTCAAGTGAATCTCTTTGCTCACAGAGCTGAAAGATCATACAATGAACAGTTGTGTTTGTTTGCTTCCTAATGGGGCAGCCCCAGAGTAGCTACAAGCCTGAGCAGCAAGATTACAAGTTGCCAGGCCAGTTAAGACGATCTGATCTTTTAACAGGAATGCTATGACTCAGCAGTTTTCTCCCTAAAACCTCTGCAAAGTCCTGGGAAATCTCAGAAAATTACTTCCCTCTCCACATTCACTTGTACAATCTCAGGATACACACAGGCAAGCCATCTAATTCCAGGATTTGCTGGAAGACCTACCAAGCCTCTACCTGTCCCAGACGGCTAGCTAGTGAGGGACATAGGCCATTAAGCAAAATCTTATAATTCCCTTTCAATGCTGTCTAGACCTGGGGAGGACATTACAGAGGCACATGATAGGGTACTTCTAGTCAAGGGGGTGGAAAAGAAAGTGATCTCTGTATAGAACAGGAGATCTAGACTCCATCAAAGTCATATGTGCTGCTCACTATGTGCCACATATTATTTTAACTTATATACATGTATATCATATATATGTGCACACATGCTAATGTAACCCACACAAGTCTAAATGCCTCTTTGTTTGAAATTAACAAGTGTCTACAATATGGAACTAGTATAGGAGCCGAGCTTCAAGCTCATATTAATAATGAATGTTTGTTTATTGATTACTAGCTACACAGCGGGTAAAGTGCACAACGCTTAGCTACCCTCAGATCCCTATGAAGGTTACTTTCATTTCCAAACTGTAAAATATCTTTAGGCTTTGAAATGTGTATTTAGTATGACCCAACCTTTGTTCACAGGGTCAATATCAAGAGGGCTAAAGAAAGTATTTCCAGGCTATTCAAGCATATTATGATACTCCCGAAAATAATGAGCAGCCTCCGAGTTATGTATTATCTGCAATGACCTCTACACTTCAGGAAGCAAGGAAAACAAATGGATCATTTCAAGGCTGTACCAGCTGCCAATTGCAATTACCCCATGAGGGGGAAATCCAGAGGAAGGTTGCTGGGTAACAGGAAGCTTGTTTACATGAAATGTTCTCTCTTGATAAAAATATCTCTATGAAGATTTTTATTCCCATATTTTAAAAGTTGATTTTGTAATTTCATCGGAAAACGTTTATTTAGTTAGTCTATCTAACAAAATGTATTGCTGCAGTTACTTATAAAGATATTGTCACTGGCTGTCCTGTGTTTACTTTTAATAAAAAAAATGTGTGTGTGTCTGTGTGTGTGCACGCGCGCATGCGCGCGTGCGTGTGCTCGCGCCACAATGTGCTGAAGGAAGGTCGGACGACAACTTTCAGACTTGGTTTTATTCTACCCTGCTCGAGGTCTCTCTTGTTTCTCCCCTATGCTGTGTTGTACTCTAGGCTAACTGGCTCTGAGCTTTTGGGCAAGTCTCCTGTCTCTACCTTCCATAGCTGTGAAGTGGCAGGATTGCAGCTGTGTGTTACCACACCCAGCTCTTTCATGTGAACTCTGGGGACCAAACTTAAGTCATTAGGTTTTCCTGGCAAATATATTTACTCACCCAACCATCTCTTTGGTTATATTTTATGTTTTTGAGACAGGGTCTTGATACATAGCCTAGGCTAGCCCAGAACTCTTGATCCCCCTGCCTCAGATTTCTGAGTACTGAGGATAGAAAGGAATACTCCCACATCTAGCTGCCAGTTTAAGTTGTTACTGCTTTTTTTTCTTCCCTTCCCATGTCCTTCCAGTCACGTCTGCAGCCCTCTTGGTGGTTTTCTGCTTACTCACTTCTGCAGACTTTGTAGTATCTAGGTAAGAGCTAGTACACTGGTTTTCGCAAAGGACTTGCAGATAAACAATGAGCCTGATACCACTGGTCTCCCTGGATAGCAATTATGCCGTTGTCACTGGGGCTTCTCACACATATCTAGCCTTCCTCCCCTCCTCACATGTGACAGGACTGTATCTCCCACCTGTCTCAACGATTCCTGTAATCACATGACTTGCTTTAGCTACTTAGCTATAAGGAGTGGTATGAACGTGTTAAGAAGAGCACACATAAATTCTAATAATAGTGACACCAATTTCTTCCTTCCTTCCTTCCTTTCTTTTTTCTCTTTCTTTCTTTCTTTCTTTCTTTCTTTCTTTCTTTCTTTTTCTCTCTTATATGTATGTGAGTGTTCCATCTGTGTGTACACCTGCATTCCAGAATTATAGATGCTTGTGAGCCATCATGTGGTTACTGGGAATTGAACTCAGGACCTCTGGCAGAGCAGCCATCTCTTAACCACTGAGCCATCTCTCCAGCCCCACACTAATTTCTTAGTAGAAAATAACAACTGGAGATAAAGCTATAGAGAGATAGACACCCCTAGACCGCTGGAGGGAATCTAAAATAGACACTTTGGGAAACATTTGATCATTCCTCAATGAATTAAACATGAAGCTGGATGTGTGGTGCACACCTTTAATCCCAGCACTTGGGAGGCAGAGGGAGGCGGATCACTGTGAGTGCCAGGCCAGCCTGGGTAGACTGAGGCTATGTCTCTAAAAAGGAATTGTCATAGAAGCCAGCAATTCTGCTCCAGGAATACACCTGGGAGGGAAAGTAAGCATTTACTATAACACATGTATTCATAGCAGCTCAGCTGCAATAGCCAAGTACAGAAAGACTGTTATCTATAATCCAATTAATAGATAAATAAAATAATGTATACAAAATGAGATACTATTTAGCCCTAAACAAGAATGAACTACAGATATATGCCACAGCATAAATGAAAGTTGGCAACATTATACCAGTGAAGAAGTTAGACACAGAGGACATTAGTGTGTAAGTCCATTCATATGAAATGCTTGGAAGAGGAAAAGCAAATTGCTAGGTGCTAGGTGCTAGGTGCTAGATGCTAGGTGCTAGGGGAAGTAGGGGTACAGTGTGACTGCACAGTAAGGAGGGGATTTCCATCTAGGGTTATAAAGGTTTTCCGGCTTTACATAGTGGTGATTGTATTTTATAATTGTGAACACAATTCCACTAAATTATAATTGTACTTTGTTAAGAACAATTTAGTTTGCTATAATGTATTAGATCATTTTTTTTAAAAAAATCTGTGTACATATGCACACAGTTCTTCAGAGTAATCACAGACACATGTGTCAGTAAGTCACATTCATCAGCCAGAGTGACACTAGTCTGAACAAAACATAAAGTTTTCTGTTGAGTCATTTGTCACAGCAGCATGACCTAGCCCATTCCCGCTATAAATTATTGTATGGATTTGGTTCACTGAGCCTTTCCTTATACCTCCTTTGTACCAGATAGTGGGAAAACAGAGAATAAGCTTCAAGCTACTTATAAACTAGCAACTGAAGTAAACATATAAATCAAAAGATATTCTCCAGTGTGATGGCAACATAATAGAGTAGATTATGAGTTACACAGGGAACACATAATAGAGTAGATTATGTGTTTGTTATGGAGGAGTCACATAATAGAGGAGAAAGCATGTAATAGAGTTGAATTATGAGTCACACTGGCTCAACCAGCCAAGTCCACCCTAAAAACCCAGAGAATCTACCCAAGAAGGCTGAACTTGAGTTTTAGAAAAATTTCAAAAGATGTGCAAAAATTGCCAGGTAGAAAAAAGGAATTCTCTTCAGGTTGGTGGAAGAGCTTGGCCCCTGTGCAACAAGAAAGGCTTGCAGCAGCTTGGTGTGCAGGAGAAATGGCAATCAGTCCATAACAGGAAACTGGAGATGAGACCAGAGAGGTTGGCAAGGATCTGGATTGTGGACAAAATCTTATTACCAGTTCTTTCTAAGTTTCTGTTCACTCCATCCATGAGAAGTGAATGCATATACAGAATGCTAGCCTACAGCACATTGTGAAACTGGGCACACCATAGTTCATGACAACAGTTAGAGGATGCCTTTGGGAATGGTGTACATGGATGACACTTGTCAGGATTACTATTGCTGTGATGAAACACTATGATCCAAAGCAACTTGGAAAGAAATGGTTTATTCAGCTTACCCTTCCACATCACTTCATCACTGAAGGAAGTCAAGACAGGACTTCAGGCAAGGAAGGAACCTGGAGGCAGGAACTGATTCAGAGGCCGTGGAGGGGTGTTGCTTTCTGGCTTGCTCTTCATAGCTTGCTTGGCCTGCTGTCGTATAGAACCCAGAACCACAAGCCAAGAGATGGAACCACCCGCAATGGGCTGAGCCTTTCTCCATCTCTGATTAAGAAAATGCCCTGCAGGACTTTCTACAGCCTAATCTTATGGAGACATTTTCTCAATTGAGGTTCCTCCTCTCAGAGGGCTATAGCTTGTGTCAGGTTGACAGAACACTAGCCAGCATTGTACTTAATAAGAAACAGGATAATCAGAACCATATTTTAAAGGCATGGTTTAGAAGACAAAGCAGTACGAAAAATAAGTGACAAATCAGAAAGATCTGGACATGTAGGAGGAAGAAGCGTTTAAAATGACTCCTGGCCTGAGTGATTGATAGGGCTAGGGACAGCCTGGCTGCCCTCTATTATAAACCTGTTGATCGGCTCTGCTAGTGTATTTGATAGATACTTAAAATTGAGGTACTCACATATGATTCTAGGAGAGAACTGGGTAGAATTAAAGATGTAGGGGTTATGGGCTGAGAGATGAGATAATTAAAGCCTAGAGGATGGAGAGCTGAGAGACAACAAGTAAGAAATTAAAAGCGCTGAGGGCATTTAAGGGGAACACACAGGAAGGAAAGCCTCTGGGAAATAGTATTGACATTTCTTTGATGCCTAAAGGGATCTTGTCAACTGACTGAACACTGAGAGTGTTTGGAAGAGTGACTCTTTAATCTGTCTAAAGGCTCCATGAGGGCACTTCTGAGAGTTCCAGAAGAGTGGCCCCTGGTACAGGCTCACACGTTTTGTTAAAATTGAATGTTTAAAAGATTATACTATTTATGTAATTTTAACAAACCCCTAGTTATCTCAAACATTAAAGTATATTGTCATTATTTATTTATCTTTCTGCCCTTCTAACTGGGCTGTGAAATCCTTAAATGGTTTTATAAACAAAAAAAATCCCTAGCCATTCAATCTTACCAAAAAAGACTCAGGAGGCAGATTCTGGGGTGAAAACCTGCGAGCTCAAAGAGGCAGAGAAAGCTCCCAGCTGACCTTCCTACTCCACCAACATCCCAGAAGTGTCTCTTATATTCACTCCCTGTTGGCTGGTTAATGCTTCCATCTCTTGACCTGGGGTTGACTTTATTTAGCTCTTGGGTTAAGGTGTGTGCTAGGGCTGAGCCACACCACAATAAGATTTTTCCAGTTCACAATCTTAGGGTTCACAAAGTGATCAAATATTCCAATATCCTACAAGACTTAAAGGGCCTCTAGTCATCATGTCTGACTTGATTCTCAACACATAGTAAACATACAGGTGACACATTTGTGGATAAATACGTGGGTTTTAAAGTTCAGTCTAGGTAGAGACTGTGATAACCATTTTGGAAACTCAGGCCCAGTCTTGATGCATGAACCATTTTGGAAACTCAGGCCCAGTCATGATGCATGAACTATGCTAGAATCATACAGCAAATGGGATGAATAAAATAGAACCCCAGTTATATAGACAAATCCCACAAATATTAGTGGAAGAAGTCACATAAAAGCGTGCTCTTTTAATCCATTTTGTGCTGCCATAACAAAAAACTCAAGACTGGATACCTTTTTAAAGAATAGAGTTTGTTTTACAGTACTAGAGGTCCCTTGGACTTTAGGAAGATCCAAGGTCAAAGGGAGGGGTTTCTTGCTGCTTCATCACATGACAGAAGGCAGAAGGGCAAGAGGGCCCAGGGGATGGCACCTAACTTATCTTTCTTAGGGACTTATTCTCACAGTGACTAATACACTTGAGGATTGTGGCATTAACCTACTCAGAGCTGATCAACTGCAGACCAGATCATTTCTTAAAGGTCCCATCTCTCAACACTGCAACACTGAGGATTACATTTCCAATATGTTGGGGTTCAGGAAACTGCCACACCAACCCACCAACCATGTTGTGTACACCAATCTCAGTTAAGCAAGAATAGTTATTGAGCGCAAACCATAATACTGGACGTCCAGGTCCACAAGAAGGAAATCCTAATTGTGGCACTAGTCTACTCTCAGGGCATGTTTTTTTGTTTGTTTGCTTGTTTGTTTTTAAATAGGAAAAACCAGGTTTCAGAAGTTTAAAGGGCAAGGAGGGGAGCAGTTGGCTTACTAGGTAAGTTTTATCAGTTAACCTTCAAGCTGATTGGTCCTAAGTAAGGTAAGGGGGTGGTGGATGGGTAGCAAACAAGGGAATTTCATAACATTGAGATAACAGCATACATTTTATAATCATAAGTTTTTGGCTTATTAGTAGCATTCTTCAGTGTCAGCCACAAAAACCACAGTGAGCTCATACATAGATGCAGGAAGTACTTCCTGGTGGTTAGCTCTGACTCAAGATATTTTAGACATAGCAGTTCATATTGACCTTTGATTTGATGGGTCCTACATAAAGCTTTGTGGAATGTCTTAAGATTAGCAAACCTCATATAGCACATTCAGAGCATAGAGAACAAAACAGGGCATGTGGTCAGCATGTCCTTGAGCCATGTCACTTCTCTGTGTCAATGACCAGCAGGCATGTTACAGCAACAGTATGAAATAGCTGGCAGGCAAGGAACAAAACGTCTATAGCTACGGGGTTGGGAGTCAGAACAATATACAATATGAACTTCTGAGGGCACACTCAAAGCATCGCAAATGAAGGCTACATAAAACACTGGAAGTTTAAACAATCAGGGCTGAGGTTAGAAGTCTGGAGAGCTTATCTTTGGAAGGTATAGTGAAGAGAGATACATGGGGTGGACTTTTTGAGAACTATTTTCTGTTTCTTGATCTGAGTCATGTTGACATGAACATGCTCAGTGTGTGAGCTTTCTTTGAGCTGTACATTTCTGGGGTTTGTTTGTTTTGTTTTTTACTAAAATAGTTACAGCACGAGATATGTAGAAGCATTAAGGAAAAATTTTGACCTGAGTGTGGCATTACGGCAGCAGTTGAAACTACGTATCAAACAGTGCATTTCAGAAGGCACCGGAGATTTGGTTGACTGATAGGCTAAAGGCCCAATATTTTCTGGGCGGGTGGTGTATCTTGGTGGTGCATACTTGGCTGACAATATAGCAAATAAATAAATATATAAAATCAAGAAACTGTTGATAAATGACTTATATATAACTATGGATTTTGTTGGTATCGTTATAAAATTGTTTTTCTTCTTTTCATAGCATTCAACCCCAAGAAGAGTGAGGTTTCTCAAAGATACCACAACTGTAATGCAAACAACACAGTGTCACTCTTATAACAATAGCTGGCAAAGGATGCTGCCAGCTCAGTGGTCTCAGAGGCAAAGCCAAAAGATCAGGTGAAAGAACTTGCTCTAATGAGGTGCTCTCAGAAGCCAGCAATCCTGTTAATTAAATGCTCTGCCTACTCAGCAGGGCAAAATTGTCCAGGCCACCCACTGAGGTGGCCAAGGTCTTGAATTCTAATCCTATCTTTGCTCCTCCCTTTTAGTGTGACTATAAGCAGCACAGTTAACATCTCTAAGCTTCATTTTTCCCATCTGTAAGTTGGAGATAAAACACATACTTTAAAGAAAAAAGAGCGTGTGTATCTGGTGTTTGTAATGAATCCTGTCATCTTCTTAGCAGCAAAATAGTCTTCTTCTATTTTATATTACAAGAAAACGGGAGAGGGAGGAGGCTCAGATAGGGGGCATCACTCTCCTGAAGCCACACTGCTGGTAAGTGGGACAGACAAACGGGACTCCAGAGCCTTCCTTTCAACGATTGCTGAACTGCTGAACTGCCTGGCTAAGTTCCCCGGGAGTCAGTGAACTGTAGCACCTAATTGTGCGTGGCATATTTGGAGCATTTCATAAACGTTAATAATTAAAAGGAGAGCAGAGTGGAACCCAGATATCAAACCATAACAAGTCTGAAGTTAACATGGATCATCTCTGGGCATGCTCAGTCTCCAAACATAGATAAGTTCTCAGAGGAAGGTAAAGGTTCCCGGGGGTTAGGAAGAGTTTATGTACATAGGAGCCAGGGTTCTCAGTTCTCACTGCTCTCAGGAACAGATTGGAGAGAGGGCCAACACAGAATCAGAGCAATATGGTTCGCAGGGTGCCCTCTGCCCAGGAGACTGCAGGGGGTGCAGCCTTCTGACTCATTGCTGAAGACATGGAAGCCAGAAGAACTAGGGGACTCATCAAGAGCTCCCCAAACACACATACCCTGCTCCTTGTCTCCCAGGCAGTTTGTCAAACGGAGCAGAGAGCCTAGGCCTGGACCCTGTAGTCTGCATTGTAGGCAATGCCAAGGCCAGTGTTTGCGCATCTCCATCCTCTCTCTTCCCATCCTTGAGAGGTCAGGGACCCTGTTTCTTACATCTCTGTTGTCTAGTGTAAACACTTAGACAGAGTCAGATCTGCTACATTTTTAAAAATGGAATGAAGATAAATACATCAGGGACTAGAAAAGAAACCTGACATAAATATTTCAGATGGAACACAGGACTTCAAAGAAACTTCTGAAATCTCATAAGGGCTGTACACTCTGTCTACAGAGAGTAAACTGTAGAACCCCAAATTCACATTTTTGACTACTGGTAATATTTAGCTACAAAACACTGAAAGGCTTGGAAGGCACTAAACCAGGTTTTCTCCTCCCGCTCAGCATTTCTATCTTTCATGCTCACGTCCTTTGATCCCAAGCCAGCTCAGGCTGCTGCCCAGGTCATGCTCAGCGACAGCTGAGTCTCTCCCCTCTCTCACAGCTGATTTTCACACAGGTCCCAGGTTAAAATACTCTCCTCAGTCCCATTTGTCACCCAGCAATCAGAGACAACCCGGCTGCCAGCCACGAGGCCAGCACTGTATAAAGGATCCATCCATCACATGGCAAGACCCTCTCTCCTTCTTCTGAGAAGGGACACTACCGCCCCACTATGCCATGTGGGCCAACCTCTTCTCAGAGTCTCCATCTTGTCTGTCTCTCGTCTGTTTGTAATGTTAATTACCCTCTGAATAAATCTTATTCAAAAGGACAGTCTGTCTCAGTGTTTCCTAAACCCAGAATGTTTTTTTCTTCTTTTCTGTAGTTAGGAGCCAGAACTGAAGAGTGGCCAAAGCTGGTGCTAAGGATCATAGCTCATGTGTCTTGGTGGGAATGTAGACCCAAGCTAACTGCAGTTATGTCTTTAGGTTCCTGTCTTTTGCTGATGTTTGCTTTGTATTATTTTGAGAGAGAGTCTCCTAGTGTAGCCCAGAGTGCTTTCTGACTCCCCACCCTCCTGCCTCAAACTCTCTCATATGGGGATTGCAGGTGTGTGGCCCCTGCCTGGCTACACCACTGGGTTTCTCTGGGAATTTTTACCCTTTTAAGGATAGCTGGTGTGTGGGATGGGGTGGAAATGTAGCTTAGTTGGTAGAGTTCTTGATGCTTGAGACTAACATGTAAACATCCCTGGGTTTGATTCCTAGCACTGCCTAAACCAAGAGTATATAGAGAGAAAAGGACCAGAAGTTCTTGGCTACACAGAGTTCAAGGGCAATCTGAGCTATATGAGACCTGTCTCATAAAATTACTCCTTAAGTAATCACAAAACTAAAAACTAGACATTCCCAAAATGATTACAATTCTCACCATTTTGAATACAGAGCTTGGTGATATTGGTACTTACATCACCACTGCTGTCTACGCACAGAACTCTTATCTACCCATACCTGCTAGGCACTATTCCCCATTCCTTCCCCACCTCACCCCACACCCTGGCAACTGTGATTATACTTCCCATCACTATGAATCTGATTGTGCTAGGCCCCTCTAACAAGTGAAAAAATGCAATTTTGTCCCTTGTGTTTGATATATTTCATTTGCATAAAATTATTAAGATTTATCCATGCTGCAACTTTGGTCAAGAATTTCCTTTTGAATGCTGAATAATATTCCAATAATAATAATAATAATAATAATAATAATAATAAATTTGCTTTATCTGTCGGTGGACATTTGAGTTGTATTCACCTATTTTCTTTGCTGATGATGCTTCTGTGTACCAGGGTACAAACAACATAGAAAAAGATATGTTCAGGTCCCTGCTCGGTGGAATTTCTGAATCATGTGGTGATTCTCAGTGCAATTTTTTGAGAAGCTCCACTTTTAGTCTTCTTTGCTTCTGACATTTCCAGAGCTGGTTACCTATTTGAGTGATATAATTGTGCCTTTCAAGTATATTAGTGTACATTCATCCTAAGTGGCCTCTCCGTTGCCTGTTCCTTCTTTAGCAACAAGGTTGGTTCAAAACATGATCTTAAAGTTCCACTCCACTAATTTTTTTCAAAACAGAAACATTAGGCTTCACTCTTTGGAACAAATTGCTGTTTCCCAGGTCCTGGTATATATTTATACTTAAATTGATAAGAATCTATACTTTCCTGTCGAGTGTAGGGGAAATAGTCTTTGAAATCAATATTAAGATGCCAGTTTGGTCTGGGGGCATTAAGCTGTTTTGGGGCATGCCTGTAGTCCCAGCTACTCAGGAAACAGATGACTGCTTGGGTAGATGAGTTTCAGACCAATCTGGGCAACATAGTGAGATTATTACCAGTCTTAGGGACACAGCTTGTGCCCACAACAAGCCAGGCTTAGATACTTTTACTCAAGCCACTTAAAAGAGCCAAATTAAAACAAGCAAACAAACAAACAAACAAAAAAACAGAAAAAGGATATTGATTCAATGTAGCCACTTAGGAAAGAGGGACAAAGAAACCCAGTGACTTCTAAGTCCATCTTCTGGCTCCTACACTAGTATACATTTAAATGAAAAAAAAAAAAAGCTCTCTAGACAAGGCTGACAAGTCTCTCGACTCACTACCCACAGCTTCAAATCTCTCTTGCAAGGCTGCCAATTTCTAAAAATTTTTCCAAGAGAAAAGTTCCTCCTCCTCTCCCTCCCCCAGGGCATTAACCCTTCCTCCCTGAAAATCCTAATTTCTTGGGGTTCATTGGTTCGATAGTGTGGTAGCCAAAGGGAGGTGCACAAACATTTCTTTAGATTGTATTCAGGCTTGCAAGGCAGACTGGTTCCAAGGCTCACTTGAATAAATGAGTTTAATATCAGCCTGAGAGACAGAGTGAGACCTTGTTCCCCCACAAACAGAAAGCAAACGAAGCCCTCGGTCTGTTGTGCAGTGGGTGACACACTAAGAAACACAAGGTTCTTAATGTACACCCATCCCAGCTAGGAATAGGCTTGAGTGCCAACAGTAGTGGGAAACCAGGAGTCTAACTCTTGAGGTCCTGAGTCTGCACCTGCTGCAGCTGGACTGTGAGGAGCTTCGATTTCAGGTTGTTAATGGGAAGAGAGGCAGGATCTACTGTTCCTCAACTCCTCCTCCTCCTTCTCCTCCTCCTCCTCCTCCTCCTCCTCCTCCTCCTCCACACTAAGGCTCTGGATGTCACTCTCTTTGCTTACTGGCATCGAAGGGAGAGCTCCCGTTTGCCCTGGGAGATGAAGTCCTTCCAGCCACAATGGTTTCCCAAGTAATTAATGGAGCCTGGCCACATCCGAGTCCACCCTTCCTTACTACTTCTACCTGGGATCAGAACAGCAACTGAATTATTGCAGTGGATCTGAGCTGGTTTCCACCCACCCTTCTTCAGACCATAGGGAATGGGGATCCACTTCTCATTAGCTCAGTGGCTTTGCCCCCAAAGCCCTGGTATAACAAAGCTCAATGGAGAATTTTAACCAGTGACTACCTCTCCTGGGTAGATAGGCAGAGAGCCAGGCTCGAAAGATTTGGTTGTCTTTTATCTGTATGGCTCTTGTTTGTTGAGCTAACACAGGAGAATGAATATGATTGTTACTATTGATACAGCAAGGTCAACAGTGGAGAGGGAGACAGTTACAGAGAATAAACTGTAAGCCTGGAACCATCTCAGCACCCCTTAGTCACTCTAGTCAGTCCCAGTGTGGTACCCATTTTCTTCTCTTACAATTTTTTTTCGGAGTCCTTTCACAAAGCACCAAGATCTCACTTCCCAATTACCATCTAAACCTCTACACTGGAGGATCCCTTTTAGCTTTTGCTACATCAAAATCCCAGAATGCAACATGAAACTGCGCTTGCTTCTCCAGATATTTGGAGACAGCGTCTTCATTCTTACGTCATGACCGTCTCTTCAGACTTTTAGGTTGCATTCGCTTTTTCCTCTGTGGAGTGCCTCCTCCAATACAAACACCGGTTAAAGTCCGTGCTGGGGGAACCGTTGGATCATACGGTAACAGTAGATCCCCCCTGGAATGCAGGGATTCCATCTTCTTCCTGGAAGAACAGGGGACCTCGCTTTGATCAGTCACCCTCAGCTGAAGTTCTCCATGGCAGCAAACACAAAACTGTTAACTCCATGCATATAAAGATCTTTATCAAGCTTATGAATATGAAAGGCATGAATTCATAGTAGCCACTTAAAGACAGTATTTTTCCTCTCAACTAGTGATTTCCATTCTGCTATCCATGCTCTAGCCTGCCTTCTGTTTCCCAGTAACCACACCCTACTTCAGGGATTTGAATAAACAAATGTGTGTGGATAGACAACCGTACTGCAACAAGTAGCTTTTATTTTTTTTAAACGATCACTTGCAAAGGTTTATTAAAGAAAAACTTTCTTTTTCCCCCAAGTCTGTGTTCCCGCATGTTTCTAATAATATCAGAATCAACTGGGTCAATGAGAGCCAGTGGGCATATTCTGGAGTAGTTTCCTCATGCTGTGCCCAACTCAATATTAGCACCTTCAATAATGGACATCAGTTTTAGCCAACATGGCATAATATCAGATTTCCTCAAAGCTGGCAGCTGGCAGCAAGGATAACCAATTTCACCCCGTCCTGTCTGATCACCCTCAGTATCCATTTGTGTCCTGGTACATACTTCCCACTTTCCATAACAAGATGGAGCCTAGAGTTGATTGACTCCAGACACTTTCTCCATCTTTCCTGTGGCCACCATCTTCCTGTCTTAAGTGTGGGATGATTCCCCCCTCCAACCGAGAGCAGCCACCAAGATAACCAGGGAGTAAGAAAGGCTACGTAGCTCTTAATACTTATTTATTCTGTTTAATTCAGATAATGACACTAAGATTCCTAACATGTTTGCTCCCCATCACCTATACTTTTCTTACATTATCATTCTGATTCTTAAGTGAAATTATCTCAAACTCAACAGTCAATTTATAGCTATTATTCCTATCAAAATGTGATCCACCCAAATCCTAATTCTCATGAATTTTTTAACATACTCAACATGCATTGTTTAAACTAAGACTAAGAAACGTACTTCATTTAAAAGATAAGCTACATCAGTTTAAATATATATATGTGTGTGTGTATATATATGACATTATCTATTCAATGTATTAAAAGTTATAATAAAAATAACAATAAACTAGTGCTACAAACTCGGGCTTCGCATGGGGAAGACACTACAAGAAGATACAAGAGACTGCTTTGCAATAAGAAACCTTCTCCAGCGGTGGAGAAATAAAAGACAATTCACTGTACATGTTTTATGTACAGTTTTGTATGCTGTCTTTAGTGTGCTTGGGACCCATTTCCTACTTGAACCATTTGTAGCAAAAGCCAAACAACCTTACCAATACAAGTGTTAAAGTACAGCACAAAGATACAAAAGCAAGACAGTTAGTAGTGCAATGACAGCGTTACATTTTATGGCTCACAGACATGTTTAGGGACTCACACGGACAGACAGATCATTGACTTCAGTGAGGTGGATACATTTGTAGTGAAGCTATGTCCTTATAAACAAAATTACCAAGGAAAGCACAAGTTTAATGTTTATATACCTTTCTGTCATTCTCCTGGATCCTTCACGATGTTACCTGAGGAAAACACAGAAGTAAAACCAACCAGAAACTGACGTCAAAATCCCTTAGGGTTATCAAGATGGGATGCAAACTCAAGTCTAGCATCAGCACCAGGATGGCAGCATGAGGACAGCCAGGGAATGGTGTGAAAGAATTTGAAGATTGCTAGAAAACTGAATTCACCCTCCTCTCACACCTTCAGAATACACTCCAGCCTGGAGTGGAGCATAAACTGATCTTATCCTGCTAACGCAATAGAAATGCAAGTTGTTTTCGAATACTGAGGAAAGACAAATGTGTGTGTCATGGTGATTCTCACCAGCTGTTTCAGAGCAGGCCAGGAACATATCTGCAGGTTCTGGGGATGAAGTAGATTGGAATTCACTGATTGGGATGGTGGACTCTAGCAAAACAAATTAAAATATAAAAAAGGAATGAACACAGAAGTACATGACAAAGGCAAATGAGACTTCTCTTAAATCTTAGCAACATTTAGATGGAACCATCTTCATTGCAGTCCACTCTGCTTTGATGAGGCTTGGGTTTAGATCCCAATCTTGAGTGCTTGATGAATCTTCTGCAAGAACACTCAGAAGATGGCTTTTTTTTTTTTGGTTTTTTTCAAGACAAGGTTTCTCTGTATAGCCCTGGCTGTCCTGGAACTCACTCTGTAGACCAGGCTGGCCTTGAACTCAGAAATCCGACTGTCTCTGCCTCCTGAGTGTTGGGATTTAAGGCGTGTGCCACCACAGCCCAGCAGAAGATGGCTTCTTAAACAACAAACCTATTTTCAGAGATGTGCCTGCAGTGGACTGATAACCAATCTTCAGTCTCTTTGGAGAAAGTCTTAGCCTTTCTTGTATACCCTCCCTATGTGCATGGCTGCTCCCTGTGTTAATGCTCAGGAGTCCACATTGCTCTCTCTTACCAGCTTAGCTCTAAAACTGACCACAGCACCACACACATCATCACTGTTGCCATCAAAAGATTCCCCAATAAAGCACACAAATATTCCTAGCCAGAAGTGATAATGGTCATGCTGTCTCTGCTATTAAATGTAATTAGGCATTGTTTTCTCCATTTGTTTTTCTCATCCTCTCACATAACTCAATAGCATCCTTAAAATAAGTTGAGTAGTAGTCACTGCCAGGCATTAAATGACTAGGCAACTAGGTGTGGTTGTATTGAGCTGCAAAGTCTTCCACTGTATCAAAATGACAGATCAGTCGAAGGTTTGCTAAGTTTTACTTTTATCATTTAGAAAAAGAATAGAGTGCCCACCTGTGCTCCAGAGGATGGGTAATATAGTGCCCTGGGTTAGCAGCCTCCTGGTTAGTCTGCTTCTTCCTCTTCCAAAGGTGGTGGTTGGGGGGATAGTGGGGGGGGGGCAGCAGAAGGTTTCCATTTCCTTAGCCACCATCTTAGCTGTGTGTATTCTTGAAAGCAGTCTTGAGTTATTTTTCAGATAAGGCAAAGCTATACATTAGTCAAGTGAGAACTGAGGCAGCCACTTGCCCTAGTTTGCTCAAGACAGTCCCAGTTAACCCCACTTGCCCTGCCATGTTTAAAAGAGTTCCTCATCCTAATCTAATTTCAAACTATAAAGACAATTCCAGTTTGGAGGATGAGTTCTCTGGTCAGTTCAGGTAGCGTACATCTCGATGTTCCAGAGAAGTTTCCATGTTCTGCTATGAGTCAGTTATTGCCTCTCATTTATTAACAGGTCCACAAAGTAGTGAGAGGTGGATTTCATCTCCATTCAGTGAAGGAGGTAATCGACGCTTCAAGGATGCACAGACGGGCGAGGCCATGCAGTCAGGCCAAAGCTAGGATTCTCAACTTCAAGACCAGTGTTGTTTCTGCTATAACTGATCCGTGCCAACATGTATAAAGTCTAACTTCACTCCCTCATTTGGTAACTTAGTTGGTTTCTGGACCTAGAACAGTTTAGGCATGTTCATCCTTGCCCAGAATCTAGGCAAGCATTTAAAGCAAGCAACGATATGGGTAAAAGATAAACATAAAAAGTGCTTTAGCAAATCCAGAAAGCAAATGATGTAAACCTTTAGCTTTACTGAGTCGTGTCAGTGTAGGTTTTGTGTGTCAACTTGACACAAGCTGGAGTTATCATAGAGAAAGGAGCTTCAGTTAAGGAAATGCCTCCATGAGATCCAGCTGTAAGGCATTTTCTCAATTAGTGATCAAGGGGGGAGGGTCCATTGTGGGTGGTACCATCCTTGGACTGGTAGTCTTGGCTTCTATAAGAAAGCCAGCTGAGCAAGCCAGTAAGTTACATCCCTCCATGGTCTCTGCATCAGCTCCTGCTTCCTGACCTGCTTGAGTTCCAGTCTTGACTTCCTTTCGTGATGAACAGGAATGTGGAAGTGTAAGCTGAATAAAGTCTTTCCTCCCCAACTTGCTTCTTGGTCATGATGTTTGCGCAGGAATAGAAACCCTGACTAAGACAGTCAGGTTCTTTGAATCTTCTATCTGGCCAAATTAAAAACAAGAGTGGCAGGAGGCAGGGAGAGAAGAGATTGGTTGAGGGGGAGGGGATACTGAAGAAAACCTAACCAAGTTCTACTCTGTCTTATAGATGTTTTTTCCCTGTGTCATGTGAGTCAAGGTATATATTCATCAAGCTAGGATTATAAGAAATATCAAATACTATAAAACTTATATTTAGGATAAAGAATTCAAATCTTTTTATCATCCCAGCTTGTAAGACCTCTATGCAAATGTTTTAATCCCCTAACCCAGTAAAATCTTTGTTTATACTAAGGCCCATTGTGTAGTCCAGCAAGTGGAGATATGTAATAATGGTGACAGGTTATAAACATGAAGAAAGGGGAATGCTTATAGGAAATATTAGAAGTTTAACCCACAAAGGAGCTAAACCCATCCCCGACTTACACAGTCATTACAAGCTGACTGATTTTGCTAGGCATTGTGGTTCATGCTTTTAATGGCCAGCATTTGCAAGGCAGAGGCAGGTGTATCTCTGACTTCAAGGCCAGCCTGGTCTACAAAGTGAGTTCCAGGACAGCCAGGGCTACACAGAGAGATCTTGATTGGAAAAAGCAAATTTTTTTTTTTTTTTTTTAAAAAAAAGGGCTGGAGGGATGGCTCAGCGGTTATGAGCACTGACTGCTTTTCCAGAGGTCCTGAGTTCAATTCCCAGCAACCACATGGTGGCTCACAACTATTTGTAATGGGATCTAATGCACTCTTTTAGTGTGTGTCTAAAGACAGCTGCAGTGTACTCTTATAAATAGGAGGAGGAGGAGGAGGAGGAGGAGGAGAAGAAGAAGAAGAAGAAGAAGAAGAAGAAGAAGAAGAAGAAGAAGAAGAGAAAAGTTGACTGATTTCTTTGACATGTGAACACATACACACTCCAAGAGAAAAGGAATAAAGTTAATAACTCGAACGGATGGGGGTGAAAGATGGGGAGGAGGGGTTGGGGATGGGGAACTAGGGGAGGGGGCACACACCTTTAATCCCAGCACTTGGAAGGCAGTTGTCAGCCTGGTCTACAAAGCTAGTTTCAGGACAACCAGGTCTAGACACACACACACACACACACACACACAGTCTCAAAAAAACAAAAATAAAATAAAATAAATTTAGGGGCACTCCAGAAGATGCTCTGGAGAGGGAGACAAAGAAGATTTGGAAGGCATCCCAAAAATCTTTTGCAGCAAAGACGGTGCCAGTCAGTGAAGACTCCCCACACTACATCCTTACCCAGAGGGTAAGGATGGATCTTTCATCCATTGACCTTAAGAGAGAAATGTTTGATATATTTCTATACACAGATCAGGTCTGAATATAAACTAGAGGATAAAAATGTGTCTTCTATAGTAAAATAACAGAACATTCTATTTCCCTAAAGTTTGATTTCTATGTAGGAAGGAGGGCACTTACTGCGATTTTCAGGTTCTCTGCTTCCATTTGCAGATGTGCCTATGCTGACTGTGGTATTGGTCACACCAAGTCTAGGCAGGGAGAGTCCTAGTTTGGACATTTGTAAAGGCAGATACTCTGCTGCCTTGATCCTTCTTGATCATGGATTCTAACTGCCACTCACCCATAATAAAGATATCAGAGGGTGGACTGGCTGGTTTTGTGTGTCAACTTGACACAAGCTGGAGTTATCACAGAGAAAGGAGGAAATGCCTCCATGAGATCCAGCTGTAAGGCATTTTCTCAATTAGCAATCAAGAAGGGCGAGCCTAGCCCATTGTCGGTGGTGCCATCCCTGGGCTAGTGGTCCTGGGTTCTATAAGAAAACAAGCTGAGCAAGCCAGAGAAAGCAAGCCTGTAAGTAACATCCCTCTATGGCCTGTGCATCAGCTTCTGCCTCCAAGTTCCTGGCCTGCTTGAGTTCCTGTCCTGACTTCTTTAGGTAATGAACAACGATGTGGAAGTGTAAGCTGAATAAACCCTTTTCTCCCCAACTTGTTTCTTGGTCATGGTGTTTTGTGCAGGAATACAAACCCTGACTAAGACAGAGGGCGGCCCTTCAAACAAGTTTTCTGTGGGTATATGATCCAATATCTCTATCTTTACCTATATTATCTATATCTAGCTATAGCTATATATTTCTTTTTCTGTCCCTTGTTAATTCCTATTCCAAATAGACGACCCAGCGATGATAAGACTCATCTGGACAAATTTATTCAGGTCATAAGGAAGACAGATGCTTTCAGTTCAGCCAGTTGTCACTGGACTCAGCAGCAAGTCTCTTGTCCAATGTAAAGCAATGGGTTCAGTTTCATAAAGACACAATGTTTTTGTATACACTCTTATTATCTCATGATATAAAGATGTCTGTAGTAAAAACAGCTACTGGGATGCTCATTCACAGAGAGGATAGAGAAGACCCTCTGTCTAAAGATCTCTCAACAGTAACTCTAGCATCGTAGTTTCAACAGGGATTCATTGGTGAGCTTTATTGGATGTTTTAAACATCAGTTGGATCATGTTTTACTATGTATGCATTCACTGCTTCTTTGTGTTTGTGACACATAATTATTCAGAAAGCACAGTTGGGATAGTGACTCCAGGTACTCTGTGGAGACTGTCTTGTGTTTTCTATGGAGACTGTCTTATGTTTTCTATGAAGACTGTCTTGTGTTTTCTATGGAGACTGTCTTATGTTTTCTAGAAAGCTTACCTGGAAACATCCAAGCCTTACCTCATAGTTTAACAGTATGTATACATGCAATAGCATATTAATTTGTTACATTATCCTATGTACACAGCTTTCTTTCATAAAGGTGTTATCACACAACCTTATCCTAAGACAGACAGCTGCCATTTGCTTCATAAGATCAGCTGTGTCTGCTTACAAACAATGGCCACAACTGGGCTTGCTGACTATTGATGCTTCTTCACAGAGGGAATGAGTGAGTACGGAGAGTCACTGGCTCCTCACCTGAGTACCCAGCCTCCCTCTCAGCCAATTATATGCAATTCTGCCCTAATGACTTGTGGCCTCGAGGTATTGGGAAGGAGCTAGAATACATAGGCTGGGAAAGATTGGGCACAGGGGTCTCCACTTACGCAGCTATGGGGAAATTGTTAAAACACACTGGGTAAAGATATTCCAATATGGCTGCTTTTGAGTGCCCACACCCCTGTCAAACTCATGCAGAATAAGCCCAATAAACTCATTGGTTCTCCAAGGTGAAGTTTGATAAATTGAACTTTGGTTTGTCACTGGGGTCTTATGATGAGAGACATTACCCATCAACCTTTCAGGAAGAAAATCCTCACATTAGATAGTAAATTCATTTGTTAGTATCATTATGTCTCCAGGTATTAAGAAAGAAAATCAGTAAATAAAATAGCATGTTATAAGCACATATACACGGAAATTGTTTCAGTAAAGAGGGATTTATTGCATATGAAAATTATGATTGCATATGAAAATTGGATGTTTCCATAATGGGAAAGAAGACTGGAAATCATTTACCAGTTACCAAGATTTGAGTAAATCACTTACAGTACATGAAGGATGAAACTTAGAGATGATGTGTATGGTATTAACGTTTCTAATGTCAATGATCAACAATTGTAAGGACTGGCTAAAATGTATGTCTAATCAAAGTTTATTGTTTTTATTATTATTTTAATGCCTCGATG
The DNA here is from genome assembly GCA_019843965.1 of Rhynchomys soricoides. Lineage (NCBI taxonomy): Eukaryota > Metazoa > Chordata > Mammalia > Rodentia > Muridae > Rhynchomys > Rhynchomys soricoides. The sequence continues at coordinate 4,985,221 of JADRCH010000142.1, read as the reverse complement.
CCAAAGTATCGAGGCATTAAAATATACAGCAGTATAAAGTACCAGACAGTTGTAACAGAACTTCTGGGTGTTTAATAACCGTAGTTGGAGGCTGTTAGAGACAGGGTTTCTCTGTGTAGCCCTGACTGTCCTGGAACTCACTCTGTAGACCAGGCTGGCCTCGAACTCAGAAATCTGCCTGTCTCTGCCTCCCGAGTGCTGGGATTAAAGGCTGCGCCACCACTGCTCTGCAAGAACCAACCCTTCACTGAGTTTGAAGTCTATTTAGGAGAAGGCATCAATGCCCTTTCATCTCACCCACTCTGTAAGATTTTTATGCAAATGTTTTCACCCTTCCCACCACCCACTAAAATGTTTGTTTACACAAAGCCCAGTGCTGTATTCCAGGAATTGTACACCAAAGATCAGTGTCCCCTTTCCTCTTCTTCCTTCATTCCCTGAGGGCCAGTTCTTAAAAGACTGGCTATGGAATAAGACGAGGTCTGACCCCAGCCAATGGGGGAAAAGACACAGTTCCATCTGAGGTGGAATGAAAAACAAATGCATTTCCTCTCTCTATGTGTTCCATTTTCTGAGTACACCCTCTTAAGAGTAAAATTTACCCCGCCTAGCCCTTCAGTAGTGGTCTTGAAGTACCCTTGGAGTAGTGGTCTCTTTCTTTGCCATCTGGCACCTTACTTCTAACAGAACTGAGGCGGCTACTTTTCTGTTTGCCGAGACAACCCCCTTCTGCCCTGCAATTTTGTTTGGTTGGTTTTGGTTTTTTGGAGACAGGGTTTCTCTGTGCTGTCCTGGCTTTCCTGGAACTCCCTATGTAGTCACAAAGATCAGCCTGACTCGATATGCCACCATACTCAGCTGCCCTGCATTTTTTGTTTTCATTTTGGTTTTGGTTTTTTTTTTTTTTTTTTTTTCGAGACAGGGTTTCTCTGTGTAGCCCTGGCTGTCCTGGAACTCACTTTGTAGACCAGGCTGGCCTTGAACTCAGAAATCCACCTGCCTCTGCCTCCTGAGTGCTGGAATTAAAGGCGTGCCCCACCACTGCCTGGCTGCCCTGCAGTTTTTAAAGAGCCCTCTCTTTCAATCTTCTGTTTCAAAGTTTATGTTTACACCGTAAATTCTTGGTCAGGTCCAAGTGTCTTTAAAAACTGACATATTTAGATGTCCTCGGGGCATCACAGAGGAGCTCCATATCAGTAAACAGACACCCCAGTCCCATTTAATTTAATTTAATTCATGCATTTAGAGACAGCGTCTCACTATGCAGCCTTAACTGGCTTCGAACTCACAGATTCACATGCCTCTGCCCCTAAATGCTGGAAGCAAGGGCGTGGGCCACCACGCCCAGCTCAGACACAGTCTTTCTGAAGCAGCAGAAGGCCCCAAGACTCGAGGCGCCAGGGCTGAGAACCAAGCGTCCCTCCCTGTCTGTGCAAAGACAGAGGAAGACCAGTGTGCAGTCTAGCCCGACTGCACAGGGGTGGGGGAACCGTCACCGCGCCAGCTGTAGCCACCGCAGCCCGAGTGCACGAGCGCAGGCGGCTGGCTCCCCGGGGCGGGAGGGCAGCGGAGGACAGACGCGCGGAGCCAGGAGCGGGCGCACGCGCACACGCACCGGCTCGCCGGGGGCCGGAAGAGCCGAGCGGCCCGGCGGCAGCTGCGGGCGCCAGAAGGCGCGCGGTTGCCAGGAGAGCGCTCGGGCTGCGGGATGGGGCCCCCGGAGAGCGCGGCGGCGGAGCTTGCAGCCGAGGCGGTGGAGCTTCGCGAGCCGGAGCTTCAGCTCGCAGACCCGGCGTCCCCCGGCGAGGAGCACGTGGACGTCGAGGCGGAGGGCGCCCCCGGGCGCCGCAGGTGCTGGCCGTGTGGATCCTGGGCGTGCGGCTCGGGTGGGGAGCCCGGTGAGTTCGGGCGGGCCGAGTGGGTTCGGTCCGGTCCTCTGTGCACCGGCCTGAGCCGAGACCCAGAAAGTTTCCGAGTGTTCACAACCCAAAATTGGTGCCCCGGGTAGGACCTCGCGGTCCAGTGGCAATCAGAGGTGAAAGGTCACCGAGAGGGGCCAGGCAGCGGGTGGCAGGAAACCGACTTGGAACCCACATCGCGAGTGTAAACCGATCTTCCTGAACCAAGTTGGCAAGACTCGAGTTCTGATAGTGTTTGTCACGGAATCCCAGCATCTCAGAGAGGAGAGTTAAGTGGACCACTGGCCCTCAAGCTTCTGGGGATAGGAGGACTTTTTAGCTACTGGCTTAAAACGAGGAACACTTTGTGAGGAGCCTCGTGAAGAACCCTTAACTTTCGTTCAAATTCCCCTAACAAAGAGGTAAAGAGAGGTCGTGGAAGATGAAGGTTCGGGTTAGGTCTCACCCCCACCTCCATCTGCCAAGGTCTGGGTATGGCACGTTCAGACAGTACTAGGTAAGGTTCTCTGCTTTTGCCAGAGACTCCGCCTAAGGCCCTTTCCACTGAATAGCTTTCCAGTGAGAAGCCCGTGCATATCATTTAGAATTACCTTTCTCAATCTAATTTCTTAGGTCTCTTCCCCTAAAAATGCCCTGGGACTTCTATGCCTCCTGTCTCACCCAGGTTTCTAACTTCTTAGTTGTGTTTTTCTGAGTTTAGAGAGAAAAGTCCCAGGGAGATGAGTGTTGCTACATTTCTGTCCTGAAAGCAAAGAGAAAAGACCGGGTTTCTGATTTTTATTTGCATGGATTTGCCTCTAGAATAGGGTTACCCTCTGCTGAGCTGACCAGCCTGGCAGCTCCTGAGGAGGTCCATTTGTCTCTAATCACCCTATGGCTGAATGTCATTCTATCCTAATGTGGAACTGGTCCTTGCACACTCAGTTTTCCCTTTGGGCATGAGTGAAGGGGTCTGTATACTTACTCAGGCAGCACATGGCAAAATGTCAAAACAGTGTGAAGTGCCCAAGAATCTCACCTTTCAATTTCAAGACAAGTTTCTGTTATTTTGAAAACAAATCACAAACCACTGTAAGCCAAAAGTTGGCATTGTTGGCACTGGACTTTCGACTGGCTCATTTTAGACTCTCTGTGTAGTTTAGGCTGGCTCACACTCAGTCCTGCCTAAGCCTCCTTGAGTGCTGGGATTAAGGGCATCCAACATCATGCCTGGCTTTGAGACTCTTGATCTTAGTGGTTTCTAAACAAAACTCACCTTCAAGTTTAGGTTGGAACTGGATAACCTTACCCAGTTTAGAGAGGTGCTGATTCCTATTTGCTGTCTCCCAGACAGTGCAGAGCTTGTACTAAAGGGAGAGAGTTGTCTTAGCCCTGTGCATCCCATTTTCCTGATAGAGTGAACACCCTAGTGCATTAGTGCACCACTGCACCTCCAACCAGCATCTACCAAGTTCCAAACGTTTTGGAGTGGGGCCTGGAAATGGAATTTTTAAGTTACCCTAGTGATTCTAATTCTCAGCCAGGCCCAAGTGACTGGAGTGTGGAGAAGCCAAGTAAAAAAGGCTTTTACTCTCCTCCTCCTCCTCCTTCTGCTCCTGCTCCTCCTCCTGCTCCTCCTCCTCCTCCTTCTTTTTTTTTTTCCGAGACAGGGTTTCTCTGTGTAGCCCTGGCTGTCCTGGAACTCACTCTGTAGACCAGGCTGACCTTGAACTCAGAAATCCACCTGCCTCTGCCTCCTGAGTGCTGGAATTAAAGACATGCGCCACCACTGCCCAGCTTTTACTCTCTTCTGAAGTTGTATGGTGACCACTTAATTTGGTTTGTTCAACTCTCAACTTGTTTAGAGTGTAGACATACGTTCCATGGATGTTAGCGCAGAAGTGGTATATGGGAGAAAGTACCTCTTTAGACTGCTTTGCTTGTCACCATTTTCAGAGGGAATTGAAATTATCATGTAATAAGGAACTGAGGTTGCCTGAACGGAACTTTCCCTTGCCTTCACTAACAGCTCAGTTTGGTTCAACCTTCTGTTACCTGCTTGTCCTTAATTAGAAAACAGGAACCTTAAATATTTGTAGGGTTTTGATGTGGGCATGGTGGCACACGTCTTTGGAGAGCGGAGGTGGATCTCTGAGTTGGAGGCCAGCCTTGATCTAGGGCAGCCAAGGCTGCATAGGGAGACCCTGCCTCTAAATACATAAATAAATAAATGCACATACAAATGTATCATACACACATAGAAAATATTTTAAAGCAAAAGACCCATATTTTGAAGTTAAGTATATTCTACTGTTATAATTCTTAAAGGAAAGGCCATGGGTTTGCATTGGAGGGGATCCCTGAATTAATAAACCAGGAAGATGTTTTCTGTCCTAGGACAGCTCATTCTGTTCTGTCTGAGGATGGAGGTTTCTTCTGAGAAAACTTGTTTTATTTGGATCTAAATTTTGCAATTTCAGAAGTCCAGTTCTAAGGCTGACCACAGCCAAGGCATGTGCTTTGTGGTGCTTCACTTGGCAATCTCAGGTCTCCTCCTGGTGCCCTAGTGGCTCTTTATAGTTCGTTCCCACGGTGTTGGAGCACAGGGGTACAAGGTGGCATGGGGCAGGGGGCTCTGACACCTCTTACAGAAAGATAGTCCTAAGGTGGTCTCTCCAGGAACAGACCCAGAACAGGAAAGTGTCTGATTCGGATAGTATGGCTGATGTAAAGGTCAGGCCCTGTGGTGTTGCTAGAAAGGCTGTCACACTTTGGTCACAATTTGCAGTCACTCGTGGCCAAAGGTATCTGATGTGAGGATGTTGAAATATACTACCTGGTGTATCATTTATCAGAGAAGGGCCTTCGAAAAAGAGAGCATAATGATGCAATACCGTCCCATAGCTGAGTGCCACTTTGTACATTCTGAGAGTGGAGGGGCTGTTCAGGTTCAAAGCAAATCGAAGCACCCTCAGGTTTTGTGTCGCTAGTAAACTCTTCATTGACCAGAGCCAGCTATTTTCCTTATTGCTGTGTCTCGTCTTCAGTGTTCATAAGGAGGGGTGTGTGTGTGTATGTGCATTGAGTGTGTGGCCTATTCTTAAGCTGTCAGTAAGGGGTTAAACAGTTGAAGACCTGGAGAAAGTGCAGGCTTCCTGGTTCAGCTCAAGGTAGGAAGTAAGAAGTTAAGACAGGGCAAAATTAGCAAAGCAGCGCACTGTTACACAACAGAGGGGCCTTTCAAGATCATGTTCTTGCCGTAACGTTAGGCCCTGTGCCTTGCTATGGAGGTCTCATATTGCTTCCTTCACTAGGGAGTTACACAGGTTGTGTATGTTCCAGGCATAAACAAGCTGAGGTCCCAGCCCTAGAAAAGCTCACAGGCTTATAGGAGAAGTCATATAATTAACAAACGACCAGGTAACACAGTTGATTTCCAGCCGAGAGACTTTCTCCCTGAAGCTTACCAGTAAGAGGATGAATGGTTCTATGGCTGAGATTTAAGATTTCTCTCACGATCTTAGCAAGAATTTTTTTTTTTTTTTGACTTGTAAAGTGAGGGATGATTTTTAGTGAGCCAAAAGGAATCCATTTTTATAATTGGGAGAGGCAACAGTTTTTAAGTGCTCTCTGAAATTGTTGCCTATATCTATGGCTTCTTCATAACAGATAGGGAAATTGATACAGGACCACAGGTATGTTTCGAAGCTCTTACCTGTAGTCTTTCGTGTAGGCGTTGACACTATGCCTCTCTCTTAATTTCTAAGTGAAAGTGGTGAAATACATGCTTGGAACAAGGACTAACCAGAATTTAATCTTTTTCAGAAGCCAAGAAGAAAGCACCCTGCCCTGGACTTGGCTTGTTTTACACAGTGTTGTCTGCCTTCCTTTTCTCAGTGGCCTCTTTATTTGTTAAGAAAGTGCAAGGCGTCCATGCTGTAGAGATCAGTGCGTTTCGATGCGTGGTCCAAATGCTAGTTATTATCCCTTGCTTAATATACAGAAAGTAAGTACTTTTAGAGTTAATAGAGGAGATTAATAAATGTGTGTAAATCTTTTGAACCACCTTCATATTTTCTCCGTAGTAACTGGTTTATCAGAGATTGACCAGTCTGTTCCCCTTCACCTCAGTTAATGAGGTGTTCTCAGGGCCTGCTCCCAGGAGGGTCTACCATAAACACAGACCCTTGTACCCATCAAAGGAGAGAAGGGGATAGTGTGGTTGTTTGCCGCCTCTGTCCTTCACTCTGCCATTACTGGTATTTTGAAGCTAAAAAGTAAACAAAGCAAGTTAAGGACGTCCTCCTGTCAGAGGTCTCTCTGTAAGTGGGACAGACTGCTTCCTCCACCCGGCATACCAGTAAAACTGAAGTCTTCCACAAAGGGTGGGACCTTGAACAAGGTCTTTAACTACCTTGGTATTCAGGTTCTTCCCCAGTAAAGTGGAGGGAGTGGCACTTTCTGGATTGTGCCCCACAGCAGGTTGCCAGGGGCAGATAAGAGTTACTCTTGGTTAGAGTACTTTCTGTAGACTTCAACGTGTAGGTACCATTTTTACGGTCCCTCTCTACTCTCCCTCCTACTTGGTCCCCTTTCTGAGTGGACTCTGTCTTCTCTCAGTAGGGCTGAAATTAACTCCCATCCCCCCACCCCCATCCTTGTAACTTACAGATATTTTTAGGTTCTTTGAACCCTGGGAGGAAATTAGTTGGGCCTTGACTGGCTATCTGGCTCGTTGTTTGGAGTTGAAGATGCTTAAATCTCAAATCAGAAGCTGACATTGCCTGCCTCCAGAGCCTTCTTTTATCTCCTGCTGTGAGACAGATTCATTTGAAATAGTGTCATTCTGTATCTCGAGAAATTGGTTAGAAAGTGACAATCTGCAAGGATTCCTATTGCCAGAAATTCCCATGCAAATGTAACATGCAAGCCAGAGTGCTTTGGGAGATGGTGAGATAGCACCAGTCTCTAAAGGAGGTAGCAACACTGAGGTTAGCAACCGCATCTCCTGTTTTTCAATAAGAATAGTCAGAAAGCTAGAAAGTGTTTTGAAAATCTTTGGCTGTAATCTGTTTTGATGTTGTGTTCAGTGTCATGGGTGATCCATAGTTTTTCAACATACCTATGTCTACCTGGATGAAGCGTGTCCTAGCATGGGTCAGTGAGTTGTATGTAGCTAGAAGCTATCACAGTAGGTTCTAAATGAGTGAGTGAGTGGAAAAAAGCACTGCTTTTTTTTTTTTGGCCTCATATTCAGTGACTAAATTTTAGCACTAGTTCAACTTTTATAGAACAATTGATGCGACTGAATGTACATTACCCAGGATTAAGTTTCCTTGTGTAGACACATAAAATCTTGAGATTATGTTTATTATAAAATGATGTGTTTTTGTCATAGAAAATTAATGTGATTCCACCTACTTAGGATATAATGTCTCTTAAGATCTAGTCTTTTTTCTCCATTATTTTTTTTTTTTTGCAAGAATATACGTAGGGAAAATAGTTATCTGTATTCACTGACTTTTTATCATGCTGTTTATGAGGTTCTGTGTTCTTTTTGCTCCTGCTATGAACACTTTGAGACATCAGTACCTACATAGAATAGTTTTAAAGGATTCATACTATTCAATGCTAGAGGGTTTACTTTTCTCTTATTTTACTTTTGGGATAATGTCTGATTAAAATTTTTGATTTAAAAGCAATGCCAAATTCATTTAAAATGCATTTTTTTTCCATTTAAATTTGCAGAACTGGGTTCATAGGTCCCAAAGGTCAACGACTTTTCCTCTTCCTCAGAGGGGTCTTTGGTTCCACTGCCATGATCCTTATGTACTATGCTTTCCAGACAACGTCCCTCGCAGATGCCACAGTTATTGCATTTAGCTGTCCGGTGTTTACGTCCATATTTGCTTGGATATTTCTCAAGGAAAAGTATAGCCTTTGGGATGCTTTCTTCACCTTGTTTGCAATCGCTGGAGTGATACTTATCGTGAGACCGCCATTTTTGTTTGGTTCCGACACTTCAGGGATGAGAGAGAGCTATTCAGAGCACATTAAGGGAACATTCGCCGCAATCGGACACGCTGTGCTAGCTGCGATGACTCTGGTTATTCTGAGGAAAATGGGAAAATCTGTGGACTACTTTCTGAGCATTTGGTATTACGTCATACTTGGCCTTCCCGAAACCATCGTCATCCTTTTTGTCATAGGAGAGTGGAGTCTGCCCTACTGTGGGCTGGACAGGCTGTTTCTCATACTCATTGGACTCGTAGGTTTGGGGGGTCAGATATTTATCACTAAAGCAGTTCAAATAGAAAAAGCAGGACTCGTAGCAATAATGAAGACGATGGATATAGTCTTTGCTTTCATCTTTCAGATTGCTTTCTTTGATAATGTACCCACTTGGTGGACGGTGGGTGGGGCTCTCTGTGTAGTAGTCAGCACCACTGGGGCAACAGTTCGTAGGTGGCTGCAGGGTTCCAAATGAAATGTCACTGCTGAAATCTTTTTCTAAGTATGCCAGCACCCAGCTCAGACATCTTACACACCTACACACACATACCTGGAGAATCTGCATTATTCATTGGCTCTATTTAATAAATTTCATAAAGTACCATTTTTGAATATAGTATGTTTTAAATTAAAAGTAGCTAGCTAGGCTACCTTAGCAGTTTCTGAATAACTTTTATTTTTGCTTTGGCTTGTTGGTTGGGTTGCCATTGATGAGGAGGGAGCTCATTTGAGGGATTTCACAAATTTTTATGAGTACAATTTTTAAAATGTATTTTTGACACAGGATGTAGATGGGAGATACCCTATTTTTAGCAGTGTAGCTAAGAAGCTTAGGGTTGACAATGCTGCTATGATGAGTCCTGGGCTAATCCAGCGATTGCAGTATCATCCCACTTAGGATGCCAAAGCTGCAACTTGGTACAGGTGCCTACTTACTGATAGGGATATAAGTGAACCAGCCTTATTTTCAAGGATCTTAGAGATGATTATTACACTTTTAACCCTTGTGTGCCTTTATGTTCTCTGAACAGAGCCTTTAGCTTGCCACATGTGGTTAGCAGTTCTCTCTTTCAGTATATTAGCAACTCTGGCTATTATGAATTTCAGTTGTCTCCTATTTTATTGAAATTGCACCTTTTCTTTTTTTTTTTTTAACATTCCAAGATTTCCGATCTTAAAATCATGAGAGCAAAATCTTGGGGTGATCAGTGTGTACATTCCATCCTGAGGTGCTTTCACTTCAGATGCGGTGATTTTTCTACGCATTCTCTTTGAATTCATAGTGTGATGCCAAATACGATTTTCTCAGGATTATACTAGGCTGGGCCATTATCAGATCGCCCAGATTCTGAACTATGGGTTACAAAACCCATAGTTCTAGAAGGTTCATCCTGCAAGCTCTCTTTACATTAAACCAAATATTTATACCTTTCCAGTACATGTCTGTCATTAAACGTAAACTTTTTTTCCATTTTGGAATGGCATGTTATAATGCTTGTGGCATATGAAAACTGTAGAGACCTATTAGTCCACAGTTGGTTGGCTTTCACAGTCCTTTACATATAAAAGAGCACTGGTACATGCTAGTCTTTGATGCGTAAAACTAGTGTGAACTTAGTGGAGTCTAACTGTGGACCACCAGCAGAACAGCACTCCTCTGTGGTAGATTGGTTGGGATGCTGGGAGTATATGACCATGAGCCTTTGGCTGTTTGGACGCCTTTATGGTGAGGCCATAGCGGCTGCCACCTCCTACTCTGTCAGACACTGTCTATTGTTCTCCTTCGCTGCAGAGTCGAGGGGCTGTATGTTCTCTCCCAGGCTCCTCACAGCTCTTCTGAAGGAAGGGACTGGTCTCTTGGGTCTTACCTTCAGTTACGAAAGGATCGTCTCCAGTAGTTCCTAAGAGGAACTTGGAGTTTGGTGGTTTTAAATCATATTTACCACCTGACCGTCCTAAATATTTACTCAGCTGAGTCACCTCAATAGCATTTGACCCCGAATAGATTTGTCAATGGTGCCATTCTACCAGCATCCTAGAAAATACAGAGTCAACTGGAGGGGTCTTAGAGATATCCTGGGGGATGGTGGGAGGGAGACCTGCAATAGCAGGTTTCTGTAGCAGCCTCTTCATTCAGTCCCACTCCTGAGCTACTGCCTAACTTACACAACAGAAGAGTGTCTGGGATGGGAAGATAAACCCCTTTGGAAATACATCTTATTATAGCTGTGTCTTAAGTAATTGAATGTCAGGATATGGCTGACATTGGAGACAATGTTTCTTACACCAACCTTTACAGGGTATGATTTTTAAACAATGTTCAAGTGGTATATGAGGCTATGGATTGTAACAGTTATGGGGGGGGTATGTATTTTCCAAAGATTGTAGTTTCTATATCTTGCAAAGGGAAATATTTTTCCTAACGTGTTTTTATTTTGTAAGTAATAAAATCATAAAAGAGACGTTGGTTTTTGTGACTATAGAAAGTGGCTCACGACTCGTTTCTCTTCTCGACTGGGTATTTTAGAACTCATTTTCTGTAGGAGACTGGCCTCTAGCCATTTCGGAAGGCTGTGATCTTAAATTTTCAAACTTTATCTGTTCCTCATACACAGCACATAAAACACCTCCAAAATAAAGAGACCTGCGCTTTTCTAGACCCCCAGCACACAGAGCAGCTTGGAGCTATGCTGTCTTTCTAGAGTCTACGGCCAGGTTCTGGAGTGTCCTAGGAACCCATTCTACCCTCACGGTGTCCACTGCTACCCACGGAGTCATTACACCTGAGATTTTTACAACTGTATTCTAACTAAGCTACCTACTTAAGACTTGGACCTTGTCCCAGCTGTCAAGGTCAGGAGAGTCTTCCTGAAGCCCTGCCACTGTCACTTCTCAGGAAGCCACTGGTGGGTAGGGGTTCACACAGTCATTCCCATATGGCCCCCCACTTCCTCTTCACTGTGGTTTCCCACATCCCAGCACAAATGTGTTCCTGGGATCAGCCTTTCCACCAACTCCTATTTGCCGGAAAAGTCCCTCTTCTTTTCCCTGTTTGCTTCATGGGCTTTTATGTGTCCTCAGAGGCCTGAGTCTCCAGTGACTGAGCTGTGAGCTGTGATTTCTGATTCTTCCACTTCCTCCAGCTTCTCACCCTCATGAATCCCTTTTTTTTTTGGGGGGGGGGGGGAATAGTACCGAGTTAGGCAGCAGAAAATAGGTATAGCTTCTGAGGCAAACCATGTACCTAGGCCATTTGCATTTGTTAAATAGAGTATTATTCTTACTAGTGAGTGGCATAGACTTTAGGCCAAAAAAGAAACACAAAGGCTTAAATGTTGATCTATGACTATTCACCTTCCCCTTAAAAATGATGTCCTACTCTGGGCCCTTCCTCCCGAGAAGCCAAGAACTGCAGAAACCAAGAACTGCAGGTGCAAACCTCACTCAACCCCCCCCCCCACCCCCCCAGTAAGTGCAGACTGGAGTAGGTGGGCACCTCTTCTGTTCAGGCTGAGCTGTCCCTAGAGGGCTGCTAAGGGCCACCTTATGTGTGACCATTTTTCCAGTTGGCTTTTGTGCTTTCTCCCACGGGGAAGATGTTTGACTGATCTGGGGGATAGACCTAACCCTCAACGTGCTTCCTTTGAACTAAACCTGACTCTTCTAGCTTCTTTTTTAATCCATTAAACATGACAACTCATATAAGTGGTAAGAGAGCTAATTTTTCCTGCTACCACTCCTCCTTTCCTCTGGTATGTGCAAGTGGTTGTGGTTGGCATGAGAACTGGTTTATTATGGTATTGGTTGAACACTGTGGTGATGCCTGGACACGACCCCCAAGCTTGACCTTTTTTTTTTTTGGTCCTTTGATGATAGTCTACTTCAAATCTAACACACCCACCATATTTACCTAGAATTCTGCAGGGTGCCTTACTAGGGACTCCCTACGACACCCAAAGAAATACTCATCTAGGCTACATGTTATTTGAAAACTGAATTTGAAACTGGCCTTGGAAACTGTCATAGTTTCCATGATATGTGGTATTACTTTTTATCTAGGAAATGGGAGTGAGGGTCATATCAGGAGGGGAGAGAGCAATTTCATGTGACGTCAAGGCAGATAACGTGGTAGCCTGGACCGTAAGAGTACTGAGTTCAGAAAGTACCATCGCTGGAGAAGAGTCTGGCTTTTCTAACCTTTCATGACTCGTAACTGTTCATAGCCCTAATAAGTGTAGCCGTAAAATAAAGCATAGGAACTAATCCATATTTGTGACAAGTTGCTAGACCGAGGTCGAGAGCATATAGCTCCACATTTGAGAAAAAGTAAATATGGGCAGGAGAAAATGTGTTGATGTGGTCAGGACAGAATCAAAGGACTAAGCCAGGGCCGGCACCACAGCCTGAGACTGAAAAGCCAGGGCTAGGGAGAACATGTGAGCTGGGGGGGCTGTTCCTGATGACGTAAGCACCCAGCCATTCTAAGCATGGCTGACCATGTTTAAAGCCCAAGCTGTATATGTCAAAACACACCCGAGAGATGCAAACTGAAGATCTAATTATTTGGGGCTCTTTTCGATCACACTGGGTGTTACCGTGCTAATATTAAAGTCAAGTTCAAAGCATAAAGTGTAATTCAGAAAGCACTAACCGTTTTTCTCATGTGACATTCCCCCTGGAAACGGAGTTGCACTGCTGAGAGGAAGCTGAGGCCACATGTAGAGACCCACATGAAGAGGATTCTCCACCCCTCAGGCCCTTCTGCATTCCAGCTGACAGCTTACACTGGCTTGCCAGACCAGAGTGTGCACATCAGGAATGGATCCTCCAGGTCTCAAGTAGGCTACCCCAACTAATGCTGTGTAGAGAAGACACAAACCTAACCCACTTCTGGGTTCTCTAATTGTAGATTTGTGAGAATAAAAAAATTATTGTTGTTTTAAATTACTAAAATATAAGGATATAGGAAACGCGTTTGAATCTGTATGTACACAATTGATCACAATTACGAGAAAACACTTCGATGTAAAATACAAAATCATGAGAAAGAACAAGGAAACAGAAACAAAAGCTAAATCTAAAGGGAAAAGAATAATAAAGTTATCTAAATCAAGTCTTCTCCAGTGCCTAAACTGTGTCAATAACGACACTGAGAGTGTTGATCTGGTTCACACACTTTCATGGGTTTACAATAAAGTTTTTCTAGAGGTTACAAGATGCAGAAAAAGCAGAAGAAACTAGCTTGTTACTGCATGCTTTTCAACCCATGCCTCTGTTCCTGAAATACCAACTCTGGGACTTAATTATTTATGAATAAATGCCTAGGCCATAAGCTTGGGCTTGTTCCTGACTAGCTTGTAACTTGACCCATTTATTCTATTCTGAGTGCCAAGTGGCTGGTTGTGTCTGTCTCCCCAGAGTTTGGGCGAATCTATTCTGTCTTCTAACTCCATCCCAGAGTTCCCCTCTTCCTACTGGAACTCCCACCTTCTATTTCCTGCCTCACCTAATAGGCCATCAGCTTTTTATTGACAGGTGATGTTTCCAAGAGACGTACACAGGAGATTCCCTCTACACTAACTCTCATCTATGAAGCTAAATTTGTAGCATGCGTATTTATGTAAAACAGTGTCCCTTTCATTTTTGGAGAAACGTTTGCGTTTGACAATTTCATATTTGTAAATAGTGTATTTTAATCATGTGGACCCTCGTTACCTCCTCAGCCCCTCCCCACTCCTGAATGGAAAACATTTTAATAAAATGTTGATATTGGCAAGAAACTGTTTGTTTACCATCCTGGGGAGTCATCTTAGGACCTTGTGCATGTCTGCAGGTACGCTGTGGCATATCCTCAGCTCTCCAATTAATTTTTTAATGTAAGTTTTTCTTTTAAATACGGTAACTATATATGGAACCTACACACACAGAAGCTTCCGGCCTCTTCAGTAGTTTTTCAAAAAGAGATTCCATTTTATTCATTGCTGTTATCCTTATGTTTTACAAACAATAGATTTGCTGCAACATGATCTGACTAATAATATTCGAGAGTAAAGGGGCCCAAGGACAAGAAGTGTCAAAACAATGCATTTAAAGACATGCTAGGGATGGGCCTTGGGGAGTGTAGCTCAGTGGTAGAGTGCTTGCCTGGCATGTGGAGGCCCGCAGTCTGATCTTCAGCAGTCAAAACAGGATACTGAGTTTGAACTCTTGAGACAAAGTATGGAACACAGAGAAATAACAGAGTCTAAACTTGACACGTCTTTACAGATGCTCCCTCCTAGAACAGTGAATTTCAACAAGTCTACATCTATCAAGCTCTTCCAAGTCATCCAACTAAAGCAAGGGGTGTGGGAGCAACAAAGAGTCCAGTTCCAAAGAACCAGTGGCCACTGGTTCACAGAGCAGCCTCTTCAGAGGCTCTGTATTTTGTACCTTGTTTCTTTCAGATGTGTAGTTTAGAAACTAAGGACACTTTGCAGGCTGTGTGCCTAGGTGCAACTGTAAAGCAATTTGATAGCATCTGTCAAGTTTGCAAATGTGCATGCTGCCCATACCCCCAGAAATTCCATTTGGGGAATTTACCTCCAGTGTGTAATTTCTCTGCTTATGTGCAAAACAGCACCACAAGATTATTCACTGTGGCCTTCTCTGTAATAGCAAGTCATTGAACAAGCCTGGTTGTCTTCAGCAGGGTACTGGTCAGATAAGGCACAGTACATATGAAAAGTAAGCTAGCTCACAGTTAAACACAGATCAAGACCAGGGAAGCAGCTTCTCACTCATGGTTATCGGAGCCTTTGTATGGCTGAGTGACAAAAGGAAATGAAGTTCAGATCAGAGTGTGTGATCATTTACACACACAAAGGGGCCATTTCAGAGGCACACACAGAAGCATTGGCTGTCACTGGGACAAGGAGCCTGGTAATGGAAGGAAAGGTGGCAGAAGGAGGCTTCACAGAATCCCCTTGAATGCTTTGCATTTTGAACTATGTCAAAATTGGTGCTATAAAAACTAAAAGATGATTTTATTTAAAAATTAAAAAGAGCTAGATGCCTTTTGGGGCGTGTGGCACTTACACTTACTACTTTAATTTGGGGGCACTATTCTGCTCACCATCTTGACTTCTTCATGTGTTTTCCTTCCTCTGCCTCACGAAGTCTACGGAGTAGATTTCATCCCATTGCCTCCAGGACTGAAGAAAATACAAAAAAGTAAAACTGATTTTTCATAGGAACAGATCCTCCAGCAATGCACAGGAAGCATGGCCGGGCTCTCACACAGATGCTTGGTTTCCTATAGAAAACATTTCTCTCCTAGAGAGGGAGACACATCTTTTGAATAAGTCCCACCCAGACCAGAAGCTCCTTGACATTTAATCCTTGCCAATTCTAGAAAGGCCTATTGGAAGGTTGAAGTTCAAAACAGTTGAAAGGTGTTACTTACATGGTTAATTCTGGTTCCTTCTCTTAAATGGTAAGCCTGGGTGTCTTGGTCAGGGTTTCTATTCCTGCACAAACATCATGAGCAAGAAACAAGTTGGGGAGGAAAGGGTTTATTCGGCTTACTCTTCCATGTTGTTGTTCATCACAAAAGGAAGTCAGGACTGGAACTCAAGCCGGTCAGGAAGCAGGAGCTGATGTGGAGGCCATGGTGGGATGTTTCTTACTGGCTTGCTTGCTTCTCCTGGCTTTCTCAGCTGGCTTTCTTATAGAACCCAAGACTACCAGCCCACAGATGGTACCATCCACAAGGGGCCCTCCCCCCTTGATCACTAATTGAGAAAATGCCTTACAGCTGGATCTCATGGAGGGATTTTCTCAACTGAAACTCCTTTCTCTGTGATAACTTCAGCTTGTGTCAAGTTGACACACAAAACTAGCCAGTACACTGGGCCACTAGGTCTGCCTGACTCAGAAATCTCACACTCCCCAGTAACCTAGACACCTCCTCTTGGGATAATATTAAGTCTAGATAGTCACTGTGGTACCTGTCACTGTGGTATAGGACCATTTCTTTGAGACTGGAAGTCTGTCTTAGTTAGGGTTTCCATGAGCATGACCAAGGCAACCCTTACAAAGGAAATAATTTTATTGGGGCTGGCTTACAGTTTCAGAGGTTCAGTCCATTATCATCATGGCAGGAAACATGGGAGCATGCAGGCAGACATGATGTTGGAAGAGTCAAGAGGAGGCCCTCATTCCACACTACTGAGCATAGGAGTCCTCAGAGCCCACCCACACAGTGACATACTTCCTCCAACAAGACCACACACCCTAATATGCCACTTCCCGTTGGCCAAACAAATTCAAACCATAATAGGGTTCTTCTACCTCCATCCTTAATATAGGGAGAGTTAGACGTGAGACAGTAGAACAGGATGATCACCAGCATGCATACATTAATTTTATTTCCTCAATATTTGTTCCTTAAAGGTAGCCAATGTAAAGAAGCCCCATTACAGCCAAGCCTGAAAGTCAGGCATGCCTATAAAGGAACATGATGTATTTACACTATATATTCAGCACGCAAGGACTATAGCAGAATGCTGCCGGAGAACCTGATTGTGGATTGGCTTCCTTCTGCCTTTAAGCAAGAAAGAATGGAGCTATGTGTAAACTCTGGGCCAGCTGCTTTCAGCCACCAATTCCCCGGATGCACTAAAATCAATGCTAAGGATGCAGAGTGACTTTGAGAAGCAGAGAAGCAGCCAGCCTAGGAAGTAGGAATGGAGAGTGGGGATGGCAGGCTCCTCCCTATCTTCAGCATGAGATGCACCAAGATGGCACACTCTCAGCTATTCCCACTGGGGGTATGACACTGATAGACTTGTACTTCCTGGATCCTTGGTTCCTAATAACCTTGTTTGTTTGTTTGTTGTTTGTTTCTTTGGTTTTCTTTTTTCATTTTATTATTGAGGAACTAGAAACTTGGAGACATATATTTGGCCAAGGACAGCTAGGTAAGAGCCTGGGTCTTATTAGCCCTGGCCTCTCAAACTCCAAGCCTGTGTTCTCTTTTTTATTTTATTTTTATGTCTTCTTCTCTCATACAATACATCCTGACTGCTGCTTCCCCTCACAGTTCTCTCACCCCCTTCCCCAGATCCATGATTCCTTCATTTCTCTTTAGAAAAGAGCAGGCCTCCCAGAGATATCAACTGCATTTGGCATAGCAACAAACAGTAAGCCTAAGACTGGATGCTGCAACCTGGAAGGAGGAAAAGAGACCTATGAGCAGACAGAAGAGTCTGAGATACCCCTACTCCCATTGTTAGGAGTCCAGCAATAACCCAGGCTAAAGAGGTTTAGAGAGAGTCTGGTACAGACCCATGCAGACCCCGTGGTGGTTGCTTCAGTCTCTGTGAGCCCCTACGAACCCTGCTTAGTTGGTTCTGTGGGTCATGTTCTCATGGTATTCTCAACCCACTGGCTCCTATAATCCTACTCCTCCCCCCTCCTTCAGGGTTTCCCAAGATTCTCCTAATGTTTGCCTGTGGTTCTCGGTATCTGCTCCCATTGGTTGCTGGAGGAAGCCTCCCTAATGACAAATAGGCTAGGCACTGATCCTATGAATATAGTAGAATATCACTAGGAATCATTGTATTGACTTTTTTATTTGTCAGTTATGTTTGGTTCTACCCTAGGTTTCTGTCCAGCTTCTGGATCCTGGCCATCAAGGCAGTGTCAGGCATGGGCTCTGTCTCGTGTTGTGGACCTCCGGTTTACCAACTCCACATTCCAAAGAGGCCTACTCTCCAAAAATATATAAAGAACTCAATAAATTAGACATCAACAAACCAAACAATCCAATTTAAAAATGGGGTACAGACCTAAACAGAATTCTCAACAGAGGAATCTCAAATGGCTGAGAAACACTTAAAGAAATGTTCAACATCTGTCTTAGTCAGGGTTTCTATTCCTGCACAAACATCATAATCAAGGAGCAAGTTGGGGAGGAAAGGGTTTATTTAGCTTACTTTTCCAACTGCTGTTCATCATTAATGAAAGTCAGGACTGGAGCTCAAGCAGGTCAGGAAGCAGGAGCCGAGGCAGAGGCCATGGAGGAATGCTGCTTACTGGCTTGCTTGCTTCCCCTGGCTTGCTAAGCTGGCTTTCTTACAGAACCCAAGACTACCAGCCCAGAGATGGTACCACCCACAAGGGGCCTTCCCCCCTTGATAACTAATTGAGAAAATGCCTTACAGCTGGATCTCATGGAGGCATTTTCTCAACTGAAACTCCCCTCTCTGTGATAACTCTAGCTTGTGTCAAGTTGACCCAAAATCAGCCTGTACAATTGACCTTGTCAACTTGACACACAAACACATCACTATTAAGCCTCAACCCTTACTTTTTTATTCATACCCAAGATATAAATAACTTTACAATTAAAAGTCTCTTAACTGTGGGCTCCACTCAAATACCTTCTTCCTTCCGGAGGGAAAATATATCAGGGCAGAGTCACAATCAAAAGCAAAACCAAACTCCAACTGTCCAATGTCTGGGATCCACTCATGATCTTCTGGATTCCTCCAAGGACTTGAGTCACTTTTCCAGCTCTGCCCTTTGTAGCACACACCTTGTCTTCTAGGCTCCAGATGCCTGTACTCCACTGATGCTGCTATTCTTGGTGGTCATCTCATGGTAGTAGCATCTCCAAAACACTGCTGTCTTCTGCTGCAACTAGGCTTTACCAACAGCCTCTCATAGGGTTTCTTCATGGTGTCAAGCCTCACCTCCTTTGCATGACTCCTTTGGTCCTGGGCCATCAATTGCAACTGAGGTTGTACCTTTACCAATGGCTTTCTGTGGCCTCTCACAGTGCCCAGGCCTCAGCTGCTCTTCATGACTCCTTCATGCTTTCAAAACCAGTACCACTTGGGTGACTCTTACATATTACCAAGTCTAGCCACAGCACAAGGTACAACCCTGGTTATGTCTGGAACGCAGCCTCTGTGCTCTCAGAAAACACTTCACAGAAGATTTCACCTCAATGATGCTGGTCTCTTCCCAATCACCGCCAATTTCTCAGCTCCAGCTAACCAGCATCAATAGTCCCAGTAATGCAATGGTTTTGCTTTAGTAGTTCTGATATCTTGTTAATCACAGCTGATTTCTTCAGCCTCAATTAACCAAAACCACAGAATCTTCAAAGTCAAAATAGCAATGGTCCTGATAAGAGTCTTTAATCTTCCCCCTGAAATTTCACAAGGCAGGTCTCCATCTTCTGCACTGTTCTCAACATTATCTTCCAAGCTCCTATACAACATCCCACAGAGCTCTTAACATGGAATGGATCTTCTAGCCCAAAGTTCCAAAGTCCTTCCACAGTCCTCCCCAAAACATGGTCAGGTTGTCACAGGAATACCCCACTACACTGGTACCAGTTTGTCTTAGTCAGGGTTTCTATTCCTGCACAAACATCATGACCAAGAAGCAAGTTGGGGAGGAAAGGGTTTATTCAGCTTACACTTTCACACTGCTGTTCATCACTAATGAAAGTCAGGACTGGAACTCAAGCAGGTCAGGAAGCAGGAGCTGATGCAGAGGCCATGGAGGGATGTTTCTTACTGGCTTGCTTGCTTTATTCTCCTGGCTTGCTCATCTGGCATTCATATAGAGCCCAAGACTACCAGCCCACAGATGGTACCACTCACAACACACACACACCCATAACAAATTGAGAAAATGCCTTACTGCTGGATCTCATGGAGGCATTTTCTCAACTGAATCTCCTTTCTCTGTGATAACTCCAGCTTGTGTCAAGTTGACAAAACCAGCCAGTACAGCATCCTTAGTCATAAGGGAAATGCAAATCAAAACTACTTTGAGATTCTATCCTACACCTGACAGAATGGCTAAGATCAAAACACGAAGTGACAGATCAAAATGGAGAAGATGTGTAGCAAAGGGAATGCTCTTCTATTGCTGGTGGGAGTGCAAACTTGTAGAAATCAATATGGCGGTACCTCAGAAAACTGGGAATCAATCTACCTCAAGATCCAGCTATACCACACTTGGGCATAAACCTAAAAGACACCTCCTCTTACTACAAGGACACTTGCTCAACTATGTTCATAGCATCCTTATTTGTAGTAGCCAGATTTGAAAATCATCTAGATGTCCTCCAACAGAAGAGTGGATAAAGAAAATGTGGTACATTTACACAATAGAGCACCATTACTCAGCTGTTGGGGAAAAAGGACATGTAATTTACAGGCAAATTGTTGGAACTAGGAAAAAACCATTCAAAGTGAGGCAACCCAGACCCAGAAAGACAAACATGCTATATACTCATATGTCGATACTAGCTGCTGAGTAAAGAATAATCACATCACAATCCTTGGACTCAAGAGACGTTAGATAAAGAGAGGTCCAGGGGAAACACATGGATCTCCCTGGGATTGGGAAATAGAATAGATTTTGTTCATGGAATCAGAGCTGGTGGCGATGGGACCAGGAGGGATCAGGTGGGGGTTGGAGGGACAGAATCAGAGACAACTGAAATAGGTGGGCATCTAGGGGGTGATATGAAAACATGGTGCAGTGGAAACTTCCTGGAACCTCTGAGGTTGCCCCTAGTGAGGACTTCTAGTAACAGAGAATATGGAGCCTGAACCGACCATTATCTGTAACCAGGCCCATTGGTGGACTGGGACACCAATCCAACCACAAAAATCTATGAACCACAACCTATCCTACCTGCAAGATGTGCTGGGGAGATGGTGGCTCAGAGTTTGTGGGCATGGCAAGCCAGTGCTCTCAGTTCCACCATCTTACTGCTTATACTAAGCCCAAAGCTTCATGCTTCAAGCTTGATAATTCCTTAACACTCCTTGCTCCCCCCCATTCCTAAAATTTTTTTATATCCTGGTACATACATATTTCTGTATGTTTTAATGTGAATTACTAATTCAGGGTACTTAGCTTTTATTGTCCAGATGTTTGCTGCCTTAGGAAGGTGTGTCTTGTTTGTGCCCTGTCTCAAGGAACCCTTGAACTCAACTGGGGGGCGAGGGGGGATAGCTCAGTGATTAAGTAATCAAATCTTTATGCAGTCATAAATTGTACAATTGTAAAACAAATATCCCTGTGTTTTGTATCATGTTATTACATAACCATGTGATTGTAATTTGGCTTCTCATGTACTGTAAGTGTAGAGGACAATGAACTAATCAAAGGCTTGAACACACATGGTTTTCATTGAATGGTAATACAAATTTTGTTTGATAATAATAATAATAATAATAATAATATATTTGGTTTTTGTGACTCTTCCTAGAGAGAATCTTACACCTCTTTTTGCTGAGATAACATCTTTACATTAATCAGATTAATTATGGTGGCTACTACAAGTCAAACCCTCCAAAATCTCAGAAAATGAACAGACTTATGTTTCTTACACTCATCACAGTCTGCTATAAGGTGCCATCTTTTATGAAATGCCCATATCTAGGTTCTTGTATTTAAGGACTTGTGCACTATCTGGAAGGTGCTGTTTTGGGGTGTTGGGCATGGCTGGGAGGGGTGAGCTTCTGTGTGCTGGCCTCTGGGTATTTTATCTCAGTCCCAGTTCTGGCTTGAGCCCTCTGCTGCTGCTGCTGCTGCTGCTGCTTCTTCTTCTTCTTCTTCTTCTTCTTCTTCTTCTTCTTCTTCTTCTTCTTCTTCTTCTTCTTCTTCTTCTTCTTCCTCCTCCTCCTCCTCCTCCTTCTTCCTTCTTCCTTCTTCCTTCTTCCTTCTTCCTCCTTCTTCCTCCTCCTCCTTCTTCTTCTGTTTTTTGAGACAGGGTTTCTCTGTGTAGCCCTGGCTGTCCTGGAACTCACTCTGTAGACCAGGCTAGCCTCGAACTCAGAAATCCACCTGCCTCTGCCTCCTGAGTGCTGGGATTAAAGACATGCACCACCACTGCCCAGCTGAGCCCTCTGCTTCTTGATTCACCAAGATATTAACAAACGCTCTGCAAATTCCTGCTACCATGGCCTGTACTGGTCCAGCCTCTGTGCCTTCCCCGTCATAATGGGTCGTACCCTCTAAACTCTGAGACAGACAAACTTCTCCTCCCTTAGGTTGCATCTGACTGGTACTTTGCCACAGCGATGAGAAAAGTAGCCAATACACCACTTGCTGTTGTTGCTCTTTCTGCCCTGGCCCAGGACTGCAGCCTAGCCCAGAAACGAGCATGTAGCTTCCAAGCTTGCCAACATTTTATGTGCACAGAGGCTTGGAAACTGACCAACATCACACCCACATTTTAACCTAAGTGGAAAAGACAATAGGAAGCAAGGTTTTCCTAGATGCTGAGGGGTAAGGAAAGGAAGGGTGTGGCCCACATTCCTCTCTGGGGAAAAGGCTCAACTAATTCCTTACAGGTCTAGGGTGGAACCAGTGACACAAAATGTCACCCCAAGCAGCCTAATAGGCCAGTGAGGCTCCTGACTTGAGCTCACCAGTCAGGTGTATCTTCCTTCCTCTCTAGTCAATCTGTGTCCTGAACAGAGACACAAAGGCAGAAGATGTACGTCAGGTAGTCCAGAAGAGGTGCTCAGGGACATGAGCTATATTCAGTGTTGGTTGCAGTGCTTCTTGGCTACACTGGTTGTTGTCCCTCAGGCCCAGTCCTCTAGCTGACCTGCCAAGTCTGTGAGATCCCGGCTCTCCTTCCTACCAATTCCCTGTTAGAATCCATTTCAAGTGCTTCCATGTAGAAT
Organism: Rhynchomys soricoides; assembly: GCA_019843965.1. Taxonomy (NCBI): domain Eukaryota; kingdom Metazoa; phylum Chordata; class Mammalia; order Rodentia; family Muridae; genus Rhynchomys; species Rhynchomys soricoides. Next base: position 4,962,603 of record JADRCH010000142.1, on the reverse strand, counting down.
ACCTTAACCATTACCCAGTGCTCACCACTTACATGTTGACAAGCCAGATGTCTGTTCCATTCATGACTTGGCCCTGAACTGTGATAACCTTCCAGTGGAGAAGCCTCTCCACCAGGTTCAATGGCATTTCCAGGCAATGTTCCCCAGACAGAATCCTATTGCTGTACCTGCTGTAGTTAACCTTCCAAATTCGTCTTGGAAAGCAAGCATTGATACAAGGCTGGCATTTAAGGCTAAATAAATAGTAAGGTGGGGCAACCTCATGGCCAGCATCTGCACAATGGAATCATACCCAGGAGCCATCACTTAAGAAAGATCCCAGAGACAACAACTTGTCAACCTGTTTCCCAGACCAAAATCAGGATCCTACAATAGCCCTTTATAGTAGAGTGAAAATTTGAATTTTCTGGAAGCCATATTAAATCATGTATCAAAAGACAGATGAAATTAATTTTAATTAATATTTAACTCAATATATCTAAATTACTACCCATCTCAATATACAATCAAAATAAAATTATCAGTGAGATGCTGTATATTCTGTTTGTTATCTAAAGCTTGGAGTCCGTTTCTGAATGGCTGCAAGTCTGGATTAAGACCAGTCACACTTCCAGGGTTCAGTGGCCACAGGTAGTAGTTATCACATGAGACAGCAAAGATCTAGCAAATGCAGAGAAAGGAGGATATTGCAGACACCCCCTTTGTGCCTGCCATGGGCAGCACATGGTAAAGTTCCTTGGACATTCTCCATTGTGACCCTATGGAAAGCCTTAACATTTTTTTTTTATTCTTCCTGTGTTACAAATGAGAAAGATGAAGCTTAGGTAGTTTGTGCTGCCTGTGTGAAGTCATACAGATAGCAGAGGACAAAGAGGACCATACACTGATTGATTTGACATACAACACCTTCTGATTATTCTCACTCAGGGATACGAGGAGATTTGGACTTCACCCAGGAGACTGCAGATGAGAAAATAAGGCAGGCAAAGCTCAGAGGTGTTGGGAGCATAGCACAGGGGCCTTGAGCTCGCAGCACACAGATTTCCAGAGAAGCCAGGAATGTAAAGCATGCAGGGTTGATTGTCTTTCCAGTGGAGAAGATGTACAGTCTGTTCTTCCATCCAGAAAGCTGGGAACTGGAAGTTATTAACAGCCTGCTGATCTTTGTTATCTGTTGGGCCAGGCCACATCAAGCTCTTATAATCAGTACTGGAGGTGGCTAGTAATCTAAATGAGCAAGGGGCTCGTTCCCCAGGCGCCCACAACCAGGACCAGAAGTGACTAATAGCCCAAATGATATTTACACTATCTGCATGAGCAAGACCAGGCTAGACCATTCCTTAGGCCCTTAAGCTAGTACAGGTAGTCTATCTCTAGAACCCATCTTCTTTGCAAGAAATGATAAGTAGTATGAGTCAAGTTTTGGTGTAATTATATTTCCTTGTACACTGGGATTGTATTATACCAGGAAACTTAATTTGTTGGGAATGAACTGACTGGCATCAGACGTTCTAGAAGGTTTGATCCAGGTTGAGGAAGTCAATCTGAGCCAAGTTTTCGTTCTCACATCTTTGTGGTTCACTTTCATGCCTGACACCTGCAGAGACCCCCTCACAGGGGACTGGCACAACTCCCAGTAAGCATGCAGCCAAGCCAGCCATTCCCTGTGAAGGCAAGAGACAGTTAACAAACAATTCAGAAGTGTAGAAAAGGGTGCTAACAAGGTCCCAGCCAAAACACTTCCGAGAAGCAGTGCAGAGATGAACACACAGACAAAAGAGAAACTATACCCAAAGAAAAGGCATTTGAACCTTAACAGGGCAGAGGTGCTGATATAAAAAGCTGTAACCTTAGCAAATGAACAGTGTCAATAAAGTGACTGGAGGTGAACACCTCAGGGCCTACCCACAGGGATGCCCTTGGATAAGGTGCCAGTAGCCTGGAGCCAGGGCAACAGAGGCAGTCTGTTCAACCATAGGGGCAAAGCCAAATGAGCCAATGTCATCATGGAGGAGGTTGGGATGTATAGCCGTCCCAAATGTGAGTCTGGACACAGCTAGGAAGTGGTGGTCTACACAGGCTACCAAAAAGGCCATGCTTAGCTGAGAGAAGCTAGCTAGGCTTGAGTCCATTCAGACAGCTCTCAATGAAATGAAAACCTCAGGGCAAATTCACGCAGCATTTCTACTGTGCCCTTTTTCTATTATTTATGACACAGTCGTGGTAGTGGGTAGTCATTGTTTGGGGTGGCTTTGTCTTTTCCCTCTTCCCTTAGCAAATATGTTAACACAGGACCGGTGAGATGGCTCAGTGGGTAAAGGCGCTTTCTGCCAAGTCTGACAACCTGAGTTTGATGCCCAGGAAGGTAGATGGAGAGACATGATTCTCACAAATTGACTTCGGACCTCCACACAAGTACCATGACCTGTGCTCTAACACACACATACACACACACACACACACACACACACACACACACACACACACTGAGGAGTGATTCCTAAAGTAAGATCCTATATAAAATCCTTGTCAATCTATTCACAGACAAGACTCAAGATCTTACAATATGGACACCCAGTAGAAATGTAAAGCACACTGTGTGTGTCATTTTGAATTTTCTAGGAAGCCATATTAAATGATGTATAAAGAAATAGGTAAAACTGTCAAAAGACCTTAAATATATATGCTTTCACCTATATCCTCTTAAATGTGTGTGTGTGTGTGTATGTGTGTGTGTGTATATATATATGTATACATACATGCATACATATATACATATTTTGAGGCAGGGTCGGGGCTGGCTTTGGACTCACTATATAGCTAAAGGTGACCTTGTATTTCTGATCCTTAATTTCTGCCCCTACCTCTTTTTTTCTTTTTATCTTTTTAAGGTTTATTTATTTACATGAGTACACTATAGCTGTCTTCAGACACACACCAGAAGAGGGTATCAGATCCCATTACAGATGGTTGTGAGCCACCATGTGGTTGCTGGGAATTGAACTCAGGACCTCTGGAAGAGCAGTCAGTGCTCTTAACCGCTGAGCCATCTCTCCAGCCCTGCTCCTACCTCTTAAGTGCCAGGATTATAGGCATGTCCCACCGCCGATCATTATGCTATAGTGGAGATAGAACCCAAGTCTCTTTGCATGCTAGGCAGGGGCTCTGTCAACAGTTACATCCCTAGCACAACATACATCATTGACAAGCTCAGCCTTCTTTTTGGTGTAGAAAAAAACAATCTAGGGTTAAAATGCTGAGCCCAGGAAGGCCAGGGACAAGAAGTAACCGAGCTGAACATTCGAGATGAAAGATGGACTCTGGAGACAAGGTCAGTGTTGGCAGACCAGCTGGTTCCCCCGGAAGCCCTTGGGGGGACATAGGAAAACACTGTTGTCTTCACATATTATTGCTTCTAGAGCAGGTAATTGTAACAGACTAAATAGTAAGAATTATTTCTAACAAACAGATTCCATATATTCTACAGTGAAGTCTATCCAGACCGCCTCCCCACACACTCGGAGTTAAAGACAAGGTAACCAAGAAAAACTAGAACCACATGTAATGTCTGTGATAAGAGTCACTCCCTGCCATGGATAAATCTACAGGCTGGTGAGTCATGTCAACAGGATCGTGGTCTAATTAATGACTAACAGACCCTGCCAAGGTCAAAGAACAGCACCTTCAAGGTTATAATAACAAACTTCCAGGCTAATAGACAATCAAGGTCAACAGCTAGCCAGGCAAGAAGAGAACAAGAGCCTTCCAAGCCTGGTCATTCTCTTATTCGTTAGGCCAGGGACATGTGCACATTGTACATGAGCCTCCATTGCCTCAACCTGGGAGATGACCAGAGATTTAAATCTCAATTAAAAATGACCTCAGTCTTTGTTTAACTTCAGCCACAAGCCCTATAAAAGTCCCAGGGCAAATGGTTGGTGGGTTTTCCCCTCTCTGGGTTGGGGTGGAGGGTGAGGTATCTCATCTGGAGCTCTGCTTTTCACAATAGGTCTTTAGTCTTCTTTATTTAATCTTCCTCTCTCTAGAATAAGAACTTTTAAAATATTTTTATTAATTACATTTGTTCATTGACAATGCCATAAATATATGTAACGCATTTGGATTATTCTCATGTCCTACCTCTGTTGTCTCTCTCCCTCCCCGTTATCTCTCCCTCCCCGGCCACCTCTCCCTAAGTCCCTTTCCGCTGTGCATGTCTTTTTGTTTTGTGACACCTTGATGTTAACCAAGGTCTTCTCCGTGACTATGGCTTTAGAGCTATCCCATGGAGTCTAGTGGGCTCGCCTGTGAGCCCACAGCTGAAGTCAATGACCCTCCCCTCCCTCACTAGCAGCCAATAGTTCAGTAGGAAAATATGCTGTGAGCTCCTCCCCTTCCATGACTGACGATTGACTTGTCCAATCTTCTGCAGGTCCGGGGCTGGCCACTACAGTTGCTGTGAGTTCCTGATTGCAATAGCTACATCCTGCCCAGAAGACGGCATATCCTGGCCTTCTCCCTGTCTTCTGGCTCATTCATCTTTTCTGTCCCCTCTCCTACAATGTTGTTCCCTGAGCCTTAGAATCGGGTGGCATTAATGTGCTCTTTAGGACTGAACACTCAACCCTCCCTTACTGTCAGCACCTTGAGCAGCCATGAGTCTCTGTTCTCACTACTGCTCACTGCAGATTGAAGTATCTCTGAGTAAGGTCGAGAAGGGCCTTTGTTGGTTAGGTATAAACTTACTTATTTAGAAGGTAGTTTAGCATCGTCTCAATTTAACGAAACAACCATAAGAAGTTACTCTGGAGGGCTTATGACTCCTCAAACCATGAGTTGTTTTTCTTTCATTTTAAGTCAGACATTTCTTTGTAAAACACATTCTTCTTGTGGTCTGTGAATTTCATTTTTCTTTTGAGTTCACAGGACAAGGACCCATTGATGAGCTAAGTCTCCCTCACACCAAACATTCATCTTTCCTGATCTCACTCTGATTGATTGAACCAACCGATCTTTCTTTAAATCCACCTTCACACTCTCCAGGAACACCTCAGCAGTCAGCAGTCTTTCCTCCGCCAGGCAACTGGTCCTTTTGTTAGCAATCAGGCATTCCCACTGGCCTGCCCTCAGGGACCAAAATGGCAGCTTAAGTCATCACTCCATCCCCCACCAGGTGTGCCAGGTGTGCCAGGTGCAGGAGTGCTAGGTGCAGGTGTGCCAGATGTGCCAGGTGCAGGTGTGCCCGGTGCAGGTGTGCCAGGTGCTGAGACCCCAGCAGTATCAGACGTCCCTCTCCCTCCCTCCCTCCCTCCCTCCTTTTCCTCCTCCTCCTCTTCCTCCTCCTTCTCTCTCTCTTTTTCTCTCTCCTCTCATTCTCCTCTCTCTCTCCCCTCTCTCTCCCTTCCTCTCTCCCTTTCTTCTTCCCCTCCCCCTCCCTCCACTTCTGGTTTCCTGTCTGCCTGCCTGTCACCACCACCCCCACTCTTAGTTGGCCTTTTGCTTTTCCCCTCCGCCAATACACATCTTACACTAGATCTGGGGTAACTTCTCAGGGGTGCACCTTGGCATGGCCGCAAAGGTACCCAGCGTCACTTCCTTTTAGTCTGTCGTCTTTCTTCCAATTCCCCACGTTGGCAGTTGAATGTTAAGCAACTGAGCATTAGCTTTTCCACCCAGGGAAAGATGAATGAAAACATGTTATTAGATTTAATGTTTTCCCTTTGGATCAATCGCTATTAAAACAGTGCTGCTTTCTTTCCATTTAGTCCTCTTGGAAGGCCAGAGGACCTCAGCCTCACAGCATGCACAAGGTCTTTGTTGGGGACCTTGGTAACTTAGCCAAGGTTATGTGAACGTGGAGCAGATAAAGCTATGTTCCAAAAACTGGCTCTCAAATAATATTTGTTTCTCTTCTAGTTTTTTTTTTTTTATTTTGACAAAATTTCAGATTTATAAAAAACACTGTAAGAGTTGTACAAAGAATTCCCATTACCTTCCACCCAGATTTTCTGAGTTAACATTGAGAGTTTAAAATGCGTTGTCACCTTCACACAAGCACAAAATGGGACAAGCTGGAAGTTTAGGTAGAAACTCAGTTGCAGTCTGACCTGAGTTCCGCAGGACAGGGGACTGGGCATTCAAGCGGAGTTTCTGTGTTGATGCCCTGTCCCAGTCTTTGCTCTTATGCTTGTGACTGATGGGCCGAGGCTCACCCACATGGCTGGGATTATCCATTAGTTTCTAACCCTGCATTGACATTTATGGTTCACAACCAATTAATTCCTTCCATACAAGTTACTGTAAGGCCATGCCTTGATAAGATTGTGTGCAGACTCACAGGTGGTCCTTTCAAAGGGCTGCCTGGCAGCTCAGTCTGTGATTTTTCTTCCAATATTTTATTGTTATCCAATAACAATAGTTTTTTCAAACAGAAGATTTTAAGATTCAGAAATCATTAAAGGGAAAGTGACTTCAGTGAAATAGCATGGTGCTTCTTGTTAGCAGAGTGTTGCTTTAGGTATTTGCGTGCACACACATGTCCAGAGAACTGAGGCCAGATAATGCTGGCCGTTTTCTTAATCAACAGCTTGATAGCTTGATAAACCAGTAGATGTCGCTACAGCCATGGAAAAGAAGCAGAGGTTTTGGGTACCAGAGAGACCAAAATTCTAAAATTGCAGCGGAGGAACCAGGAAACAATCCTATGCGGATTCACCTGTAAATCACACACACACACACACACACACACACACACACACACACACACACAC
>JADRCH010000142.1:4907977-4955823 GCA_019843965.1 Rhynchomys soricoides | reverse complement strand
CACACACACACACACACACACACACACACACACACACACACACACACACGATGAGTTGCAAGAAGCCTGGCAACTTCTCACAAGGGTTGAAACAATGAACAATAACAGCTACCTTGGGCAGGTAAGTGGCACATCCTCTGCTCAGCAGCTTCTCTTAATCCTCTCCAGAGCTCTTAAGAGACAGGAAGCTATCTGAATGCTTGGGAATGTGGTGGGTTAAATAGCTCATCCAAAGCCATTCAGTTAATGAGGTTATAGTTAAGATCACCCCTGCCTCAGCTCCTCTGCTAGAGCAACAGGCTAAATCCTAGCTGACTGGGGAAAAAACTTTGGAGCCCATATCTCTGTCTGATTTACCTTAATCACTCATGAAAGGACTTGGACTCTACCCAGCATTTGTGTATCTCTCTCTCTCTCTCTCTCTCTCTCTCTCTCTCTCTCTCTCTGTGTGTGTGTGTGTGTGTGTGTGTGTGTGTGTGTGTTGAGCGTGGCTCTGGCAGGCCTTGCCCATCTCTCTTAGTCCCTCTGCCTTGCTAAAATCCATTAGATCACATCCCTAAAGCTAGCCCTCAGGGTCTATTCCCTTATTTGGCCACTTCCTCCCCTGAGGCTGACTTCCAAGGTCCAGCTATCGAAGTATTGAAGTTCAACCATCCAAAGCTGCCTTTGGCTGCCCTAATTAACAAGCCCAACCGAAATTAAACACCTCATCCTCACACGGGTTCCCCCTCAACCTTTATAAACTGCCATTGTCCTATGTGCCATGCTTGTCTCCTCTCCACCCAGAGGCAGTTCTTTGTCTCTTTGGGGCAAATGTCCCTTTTCCCTTCCTCTCCTGATTGCTCACCCCCTGTCTCTCGTCTTTGTCTCTTATTCCCTGTCCTCTGTCCCTCTGGGGCAAACAAATCTTTTTTGCTGAGAACTTGGTCTCGGTGTGTCCTGTGCTGACTCTGATCCCTTCAAAGACTAGTTACATGCATGTGGAGGCCACACTGTGACCTCCAGTGTCATTCCTCCTTAGACACTGTCCACAGAATTGGCTAGGCTGTGGCTAGTGAGTCCCAGGGACAACTCTCCTGTCTCTGTCTCTGCTTCCTCAGTGCTGAGATTACAACAAGCTGCCATGTCCAGTTGGTCTCTCTCTCTTTCTCTCTCTCATTTGTGGGTTCTGAGAAGTTCTTTTAAGATAGCTGACTTCCCTAAAGAATGCCTTGCTCATAGGAAGTGTTCACTGGAGTGATTTTTAGATGAGCTGTCAGGAAAAATATCAGCTCAGGACCCACAAGACCAAATTCTCAGCACAAAGGAGATTTATTTGCCCCAGAGGGACAAAGGACAGGGAATAAGAGACAATATAGAAGATAAAGGATGAGAGAGAAAAGGAAGGGACCAAGGGAGAGGGAGGAGGGGTCCCCGGGACAAAAGACTACTTTTGGACAGAAAAGAGATAGATGTGGCACATGCTTAAACTACTAGAGCCCTGAAGACCTTTACACACACACACACACACACAGAGAGAGAGAGAGAGAGAGAGAGAGAGAGAGAGAGAGTTCGGGGGGACTTGAAAAGGTTTGGAGTGTGGTGAGGAAGGATCTAGGTTCAGAGATATGTCTGGAGGAAGAAGAGACGTCAGAACTAATGGATCGTATTTTCTCAGATTTTCCAAGGTAAAGCTCACCTCTAGCTGGTACTCAAGCTGGAAGACGCAGCACAAATTGCCCCTGTTCCATGAAACACTATCAGCAGCCCCGCCCCCTCTTCAAACCATGAAGTAGATGGCTGTCCAACACTCTAAAGAGGAGGCTGAAATGCAGCCGGGGATTGGAGTGTTAGTGAGTTATGCAACCTGATTGCTTCTGTAGTAACTCTCCTTCCCGAACAAGGAAACAACCCCATGGGCTGAGATCTCAAGGCAAACACGAGGCTCTGCCTGTGTTTGTAAGCATCTCCAAGGCCCATGGGTTATGTGCCTGGACAGTGTCACTAGTCTGCTGTGTTCTTCCCTAAATATATAGATGTTTCCTGGCTCTACCAGGGTGCTTTAGTTTCCGCCCTAACCTTAACCCTAATCCTAGCCCTAACCCCTAACTCCTAACCCTAACCCTAGCCCCAACCCCAACCCCAACCCCAACCCCAACCCCAACCCCAACCCCAACCCTAACCCTAACCCTAACCACCACTTGGTACACTTTGTGAAACCCTCTCATTGAGCTTTGTGTTTAGATAGACTGTCAGGGCTGTTCTCCTGCTCGTCAGGGAGCAAGTGAAGTGTGGTTGGCTGTTAGTTCCTAGTGGGATTTCCTCAGACTTGAATCTTCCTCACACACACAGGAGCCAACAGAAGGCACTGCTTGGAAGACAGGATAAATGTCTCTAAATCAACAACCAAGTCTACAATCAGTGTAGCGTTTCTCCAGAACTGCCATCAAACCCCATGTAAATAACATTATGAAAACTCCAAGTCAACAGAGCAGCTTTCCCTAACAGGAAACAACTGTGTTAAAACACTGAGCTCAGCTGGCAGTGGTGGCGCACGCCTTTAATCCCAGCACTTGGGAGGCAGAGGCAGGCAGATTTCTGAGTTTGAGGCCAGCCTGGTCTACAGAGTGAGTTCCAGGACAGCCAGGGCTACACAGAGAAACCCTGTCTCAGAAAAAAAAAAAGAAAGAAAGAAAGAGGAAAAAAAAGAAAGTTGGACACATGAAATGTCTTAAAAAAATAAAAATAAAAAATAAATAAAACACTGAGCTCTACCTTATGGATGAAGGACTGGAGCTGTGACTTCGTTTACTTGAACTCAGAATCGAGAGGTTGAGGTGCCAATATAATATTGGCAGGAGGGTTCAAATCACTAGGAGGCACTCGATAAATCTATATCCATGTGTATGTGTGGGTGCACATGTGTATCTGTATATATGTATGTGGGTCTATTTAACATTCTTATGAAGATAAATGTGTAGGATTTCCTGTGATCCAGGAACTCAATTTCTTAGACGTTCTCCTTTTTTAAAAAATCAGAAACAGAAGCAAGTTAAATAAAGATACTTTTTTTTTTTTAATGATTTACAGCAATGGTATAACTTCTGCCTTAGTTGAGTACATAAGGCTGAACAAGCTACCGCCACAGATTAAAATTGTACACATTTTTTCACAACTATATGTATAGATGAAAGTAAAAGAAAATTGTTATGATTGATTTTGTTGTTGTTGTTGTTGTTTTTTGGTTTTTTGAGACAGGGTTTCTCTGTGTAGCCCTGGCTGTCCTGGAACTCACTCTGTAGACCAGATTGGCCTCAAACTCAGAAATCCACCTGCCTCTGCCTCCCAAGTGCTGGGATTAAAGGCGTGTGCCACCACTGCCCGGCATGATTGATATTAATGGACAAAACAAGAGGGTAGGATGTGCAATGTCTACTGGACGGCGGCGCGCACACCTTTAATCCCAGCAGTGAAGGCGGAAGCAGGAGAATCTCTGTGAGTCTGAGGTCTGCAGAGTTCCAGGACAGCCAGGGCTATGTAGAGAAACCCTGTCTCAAAATAAACCAAACCCCCCGCCCAAAGAAGATTTTAAAAATGGAATGTGCATCACACACACACTCACACACACAAGCACACACATGTACACATGCACCCCTCCCTGTTAAATGAGTCAAAGATATGTGTACAGAGTGCAGTTGGCTATCCCATCTTTGTACTGTCTTTTTGTAGGCAAGAGAGCTGCGCTCTAAAATGACGCCATAGACATTTTAGAGCCAAGTGGTAAACACTTGGTTAGCAGAGTCTGACACAGGCTGAGGGACTGTCCAGGTCTTACAAGGAGTGTATTCTTCAAGAAAGTCCAACAGGGAAACTGGGTAGGGAGGGGCAGCAGTAAGCTAGCATGGGGTTTCTATGAGTCTAGTATAGGCTGATCCCAGGAAAGCCCAGGCTCGCTGCCCTGTAGGAGTTTCATCCTGAGAGCAACTCCCAGAAGTGGGCTTGGGAGTCTATGAGTCCTTGACAATCCACACACTCAGCAGCTGGGCTCTGAGTGCAAAGTAAAGAGGGCATGAGCTAGTCAGAAGCCATCCTCACATCCACGGAGCTACAGAAGGGCAGTGTGTGAAATGGTCTGGGGAAGTGTTTTCTGAGAGCACAAAGAAGCTGTGTTCCAGAGATAGCCAAGGTTGTACCTTGTGCGTCAGCTGGACTTTATAATGCGTAAGAGTCACCCAGGCAGTACTGGTTTTGAAGGTGTGAAAGGGTGATGGAGGGCAGCTGAGGCTGGGCACTGTGAGAGGCCAGGGAAAGCCTTTGGTAAAGATGAAGCTTCAGTTGCAGTTGACAGCCCAGGACTGAAGGGGTCATACAAAGAAGTTGAACCTTGGCACCATGAAGAGAGCCTATGAGAGGCTATTGGTGAAGCCTCCTTGCAGTGGAAGGCCCCAGTGTATTGGAGATGCCAATACCATGGGATAATCACCAAGAACAGCAGCAGCAGTGGAGTGGAGTCAACCAGAGCTTAGAGAGCTACAGAGGGCAGAGCCCAAGAAGGGATGCCCAGCCTTTGGAAGAGCCCAGAGATCATGTGTGGATCCCAGCCATTAGAACAAGAAGCTGTGAAGCTGAAGTTGCCTCGGATACCCCAAGATGTTAGAGATGCCAGGGCTGTGGGATATCTGCTGAGGAAAGCTGCTAACAGGGAGTGGAACCAGCCCAGGAGAAAGAAGTGTGTTGCAGTCAACAAAGATGAAGGGAAGTTGTAGCTCTGAAGAGAAGAGCGCTTTGACATCAGACATGGAGATGCAGAGTTTGGAGTTTGCCCAGCTGGTTTTCTGTCTTGCTTTGGTCCAGTATTTCCTCACTATGACATTTTGGAATGGTTATGTATATCTTGTGGTGTTGGAGGTCTGTGATCTGAGTTTTGATTTTGATTTTATAGGGGATTATAGTTAAGAGATTGCATGAATCTCAGAAGAGACTTTGAACGTTGGACTTTTAGCATTGTTGTGACTGTTACAGACTATGGGACTTTTGAAGTTGGACTAAATGTATTTTGGTTTATGCTATGGTTAGGTATGGCCCCCATAGACTCGTGTGTGTGTGTGTGTGTGTGTGTGTGTGTGTGTGTGTGTGTGGACAAGTCCTATGGGGTCAGGGAGTGGAATGTAGTGGTTTGAATATGCTTGGCCCAAGGAGTGGGCACTATTAGGAGGTGTGGCCTTGTTGGAGGAGGTGTGTCACTGTGTTGGGGGTGGGATTGGGGTGGGGTGGAGTGGGGGGCACTTTGAACCCTTTCTCCTAGCTGCCTGGAAAAAAGTTTTCTCCTGACTGCCTTTTGACAAAGATGTAGAATTCTCGTGTCTGCCTGGACACTGCCATGTTCCCTGCTCTGATGATAATGGACTGAACCTCTGAACCTGTAAGCAACCCCCCAATTAAATGTTGTCTATTATAAGAGTTGCCTTGGCCCTGGTGTCTCTTCACAGCAATAAAAGTCTAACTAAGACAGAGGGCGAATGACTTCACTGTTGTGGCCTCACAAGAGGCATCTAGGAAAGCCTTTCTTCCTGTTAAGTAGATGGATTTTTTTAAGTGTCCACAGCTAGTTTTAGCTACACCTGTAAATCTGACTCATGTGGGGAGAGGCTGCTGCCTCTTCATACTTCTGTGGAGTACAGATGCTAGTCGTGATTAAAGATGCCCTGCACACAGGCACTGCACTTCATAGTCACTCCATCACCTGGCTACAACCTGTCTGGTTTCAAGTATGTGCAGAACAAAGTAAATGGAGTCAGGCTTTCAGTTCTGTTACAAAGAACCTGCCTCAGGAGTCAGGGTTTGGGGTTGAACTTTCACTACTTAGCCCTTACTGAGAATCTTTGGGGAGTGTGTTCAAAAATTAAAAAGAAGAGGAAGGAAGAAAGGAGGAAGAGAAAGAGGAAGAAGCAGTAGGGAATTTTCTCTAATTAAGACGTCTGATTTTTAAAGAAAAGGTGAACTAAGAAAGCTGACTTCAAGCTTCCCCCTTACTCTAGCACTCTGCCAGGGCAAAGAGAGGTGAAAGCCCAATGTGAAAATGTTCAGGATTTAGGATTGACTTGAACTAGAATTCTTTGGTCTCATTTTCCTCCATTAGCCATTCAGATTTAAAGTAACTAAAGGTGTGCCCCGGGACCCCTCCATTTACACAACTATACCTTTTCGACGTCTCCCGCCCTGCGTGGTTGGAGTCATAAGCTCTGCGGGAAAAATAAACCACAACCAAGATGCGATTCATTTTAAAAGATCCAATGGCGCCCCCTTGTGGTTGAGAACTAGATTGCCTAGATGTGCATCACCTGGGGCTGTTTTTTCTTTTTAATTTAAAATCTGAAATAACTTCCATTGCACTAGGTTTCCACACCATTCACAAATTGCCGCCCAATTCCAGTCGTCTTTTTTCTTTTTTCTTTTTTTTTTTGGTTTTTCGAGACAGGGTTTCTCTGTATAGCCCTGGCTCCCTGGTTGTCCTGGAACTCACTCTTTAGACCAGGCTGGCCTCGAACTCAGAAATCCGCCTGCCTCTGCCTCCCAAGTGCTGGGATTAAAAGCGTGCGCCACCACTGCCCGGCTTCCAGTCTTTTTCATCTTTATTAAAATGATCATCCATTGATTATATCTGTAATCTCATCACTTGGGAGGCCAAGGTAGAAGGATAATAGATTTGAGTCCAGCTTGGGCTGCCCAGTAGACAGTTTCAAAAAGATTTGATACTAGAAAGGAATTCAACACTAGTGAGTGTGTAGAAAAAGAGATACTCACTCACTGCAGGTCAGTATGTAAATCGCTGCAGCCATCATGGAAAAGGGTCTGCTGGCTATGCAGAAAATTACAACTCGAGCTGCCATATGACTCAGTAAACCCCACTCTGTGTCCATATGGCCAGAGGAAACGGGAGTTGGCTTCTCGAGATATGGCTCATTGTCACAGTGGTATCCATCATAACTAAGCCAGAGTTCACCATATATCCTGATCAAGAAGGGCGACACTCTGGACCACACTCTTTTCTTCTTTTCGGACATCGACGCAGACAAATTCTTGGAGTTAAGTCCATGGAAAAGCAAGAGGTTACTCAGCTATTCCTGGCTGCCAATGTCCTTGCAGACATCCCACATGGAATCTTAGTTGTTAGGCTGGTCTGAAGGAAGAACGTCATTTTCAAACGAAGAGTTCAGAGTGAAATGAGTTTCTTTTTTCCATTAAAGCCATATGTATTCATGCTAAAGAAAAAAAAGTATAGAAAAATTAAGAATTAAGTCTCATGTCCCTTCAACATTTCTTGCTCTGGTTCCTTCCTCCATTTAGACTTTGGGTTTTTTGGGTGTTTGGTCTGCTTCTCCCAGTAGAGATACCAGTCAACTAGTGACTTACCTAAGAGGAATTTGGAAGCTGAGTAAGGAAATGAAAGCAGTCCAGGTTTATTTCATTATGATCAGATGCCCAAAAATAAATCTAGATCATCATTCTGTGCCCACAAAGAGAACAACTTGGCACTGACAGAGAGGTATTTCATTATAAGCCGGATGTGTTATGGCATTAGACGTTTTGTTTCATTATGTTCTCATTTATGGACAGGCCAACGTGACCACAGAGAATGTGCAGTTCCTGCCAGTCCTTTGCTGACCTCCAGTACTGTTAGAAAAAAAAAAAATGAAGAAAGAAAGAAAATTAGCTGAACAGAGAAGATGTCAAGTTCACTTCCATAACCAGCTCTCATAGGATGTTGGGGAGCAACAGTGCATCTTCTTTCCTGGGCACGTTACAAAGCCCAGACTCAGCCCTGATTATAGCCTTTCACCTCCCAGTTAGAGTGACCCCCCTCCCCCGACCCAGCTTCTTCCCTACTGTAGGGGCCCAGCCTCATTTAAAAGAACCATATTGGAAGTGTGCTCTTGGTACTCCGTTAGTGGTCTGTCTATTCCACTGGTCAGGGAGCTCCCTTGTGGCCCAAAGACTGCAAGAACAATCCTGTTTATTATTAGGATGTCCACACCGAGTAGTTTTATGCAGTATTAGGACAGCTATAGCCAGAATGTCAGATGCGAGCAATTCTTGGTGGGAGTCCTTACATAGTCTGCCAATGGGAAAGCCACAGTGTTAGGTAGGGTTCACAAGAAAAACAGAACCAAGAGAAGATATATATATATATATATATATCATGAAAGGGTTTCACTAGAACGGCTGACGTGCTGGTTGGCCAACAAGAGCCTTCTGCAAGCTAGAGAGGCAGAGAGTCCTGTATCTGCTCAGTTCACAAAGCTGGATGCATCCATGGTCTCAGGCTGGCTCTGTAGGGCTGCTGGGTTCCTGCAAAAGCTTTGATCTTTAGTTCACCTTGCAAATCTCAAGAAACCACAGCAGGAACAAGGCTAGATGGTCAAGAGCAAGGAGAGAAGGTAAGTACACCTCTCCTCAGATTTCTTTATATCCGAATGCCTCATCAAGAAAATGCCTTCGGGAACCCTGTGATGGTTTGAACAGGAATGGCCCCGTAGACTTGTGTGTTTGAGTGCTTGGCGCCATTGGGAGGTATGGCCTTGTTCGGGGAAGTGTGTCACTTTGGAGCTGGGCTCTGGGGTTTTATAACCGCAGGCTGTGTGCCCAGTGTGAGACACAATGTTCTGCTGCCTGCAGATGAAGGTTTAGAGCTCTCAGCTCCTTCTCCAGCACCATGTCTGCCTGCATGCTGCCATGATCATAATGGACTAAACCTCTGAAACTGTAAGCCAGCCCCAGTTAAATGTTTGGATCTTTTGAACCCATGTCAATGTTTTCCCAAATCCCTAAAAAAATTATACCAAATGAAGTTGGAAGAAAAAACTAAAATTCTCTCTCTCTCTCTCTCTCTCTCTCTCTCTCTCTCACACACACACACACACACACACACACACACACACAGAGAACATAAAATTGAACTAGATAGATCAACATATTATGTATATTATCAACATATAGATGAACATATATAGATCAACATATAAACACCCAAAGAGCAACTGCTGATCTAGGATTGTGTGACAGTTGAAAGCTGAAGAATCTGTAAGTACATCTTTATCTTTGCTTAATGGGTTTGTTACCCTCACTGCAATGGCTTCAGACATCCGGAAAGTATCTGTGGGTACTATAGGAGGAAGTAGTGAATTATTTAACTTGTATCTATGTTTTTTGAAGCTAGAATGTTTGCCACTGGAAATGGAATGTGCAAATGTGAAATAGGCATTTGGACTCAGAGGAATCTCTCCTTGAGGCAGCTGTCAAAACACGTATGCATGAATTTTCTCTCACTGGCTGAAAGAATCCAGACACAGTGGATACATACACAGCACACTCCTGCCCCCGAGCTCAGAAATCATTTCAGAAGAGGTGAGGTTGTGTCTCTTAGCAATGACAAACAATACCCATAAAGTCTCACCAACATGGCTGCCTAAACATGGGCTGATCAAGGATGACTCCAATTGACATGCTAACATGGAAGAGGGAAATCTCATGGGACCTCAGTCCTAGACAAAGAACTACAGGCAACTAAGGAGTGCAGAGAGCAGGAGAAATAGTCTTCCCTGGGAAGAGGCCCACATTGGCTACTCAATGCCAAGTGGTCACCCCTGAAATCATATACAACAAGACATTTTATATTGACTGGGCACAATGTGTTTATGTATTTAGGACTATACCATGCATGCATGTGGACAAGTGTGTGTGTGTGTGTGTGTGTGTGTGTGTGTGTGTGTGTAACAACAAAGAATCCGAGACCATGAATTAGAGAGAGAGAGCAAGTGTGTGCATGGAAAAGGTTCAGTGGAGGAAAGGGGAGGGGGAAAGTGATGTAATTATATTTTAATTTCAAAAAATAAAAATCATTTTAAAAGTTCAGATACCACCACAGCTCAGCGATAATAGCGTACTTGATTTTTCTAGTAAACTCTCTTCTGATTAGCCCAAAGCCTCTTGGGGAAAAAAAGTAACCAACATTGAGCCAGAACAAAAATGCAGGAGAGTGCCTTGTCCAGAGATATGCCTCCAGGAATGATAAGGATCTGTCACAAAAAAAACAGTCTTCAAGGAGTCCCAAAACTGACCAACCTGGGGTCATTTGAGCATCAAAATAAGTATCATTACTAATAACTTTTAATATATTCAATTAGAAATTCATGAGCCTCCTGTGATACTAATTTTCAACCTGTAAGTTAGCTATATGATATATATATATAGGTAGGTAGATAGATGGATAGATAGATAGATGATAGGAAATCTTTTTCTGTTGGTAGACTGTCAACTGGTGATTATAAACGGGATGATGGAACAAAAAAAAATCAGTATTTGGCAACCAACACAACAATAAAATCAGCCAAGAAATATCAGTGAATGGTCACATGGGTGAGTGGGTGTTTGGTGAGGAACACATAGTCACATGATCCCAAAATAGCATTGCACAAAACATTTGCCAAGTATGGAGGTGGAGGGAAGCTGAGGCAAGAAAGCTTGAGTCAGAGTCCACTTTAATCAGGCCACGAGGCATGGTTACACAAACTAAAATTATACTCTGCCTTGAAAGACATAGTGAAGGACACACACAAAACTTCTGTGGTATCCTTACCGCAATGCCAAGCCATTGCTCAAGGAAAAGTCAAAGGTGGGGACACTGTAAGGTTGTAGGTTACTTTCCTGTTACTGTGATAAAATACTATGAGCAACTGTGAGAAAGAGGCATCCTCGTGGCAGGGATTAGAAGACAGAGAGGCTGCCCTAATTCTGGGAAAATACACATTAGGGGCAAAAATGATCTTTTCAACTTTACCATGGGGGTGTGGGTGGGAAACAGAGTACTACTGAGTCAGAGGCAGTAAAAGGCCAAGTTTCCAAGCAGGGATTGGCGGCTTGTGCCTTTGATCCCAGCACTTGGGAGGCAGAGCAGAAGAGTCACGGGCACGTTTGACTCCAGCCTGGTCAAAAGTACACGGTGACACCTTGTCTCAAACAAATAAGCAAAACCAAGGATTTTAAGTTGTAAAGAGACTTCCTCATTCAAATTTGTATATTTCCTATCACATGTTTACCAGATGTTCAAGTTAAGTTAAAAATATAAGGGGCAGGGTGAGAGAGAAGGAGATCAATACATTTAGCTGTAAAGTTAAAGGGCACATGCTTCAGGCATTGCGGAATCCAGGGGTTCCAGGACCTGCCTGTTCTCGCCTGCCAACTCCCTCTTGCCTTCTCTTGCTCTCTCCTTTATATTGGCTCCATTCTCTCTTGCCAGCCCGAGGAAATAAAATTCTAGTCTTACAAACTTCACAATCTCACATACTTTTGTTTTAGTGCCACGGAGAAAGCTGACTAAAACCTTCCAGGCAGAATGCACTCTTAGGTCACCTTGGCCCTGGTGGTTTCCTCACACTGAGCACAAGTCTTTCCCTTGTGTGTCCGGTGGGTTCCATCAGTGCAGAAGCTTATGACAAATGGAAGGGAGCTTGGTCAATCCCCATGGTTTCCGGTGACAGCATTTAATGCTGCCCGCCTTAGTCCTTCCTGGCCCTTCCTCTTCTCACTTTCCACCTTTCTGGAGTTACAGCCCTTTGTGAGCCTCATGTGGGTCTAGAAGAACAGCTACTGCTCTTAACCACTAAGCCTTCTCTCCAGCTCCCTGTTCTCAGCAAAATTTTATGGAAAAAAAACAAAAACAAAAACCCAATATCATCATAAACAACAACAAACAAAAGTAAAAACTGAAAAGAAGTAAAGTGACTCAGAAGTTTGGCAAAACTAAGCTTGTGCTTGACAGTGACATAGCAAGAAGTTAGGCAGTGCTTTACCACAGTCTGCCTCAGTTTCTCCAGTCTTGCCTTAATTGGAATATACTAGCAGCAAAGGCCATGGCTTATTCTCACTATCATTTACTGCGTGGCCTCACACACAGCCTTAGGACTTTAGTCTCTTTAAGGACATTGGCTGCATATTTTTGTTATGTCCATTCTTGAGGAACACATGTCGGATGTAGCAGGTGTGATGCTAATTTTAATATGGGTGGGAGTCTGCTGTGCCAGCTATTTCAGAAGGACTCAGGGAGCTGCGTTAGAGCCTCAGACTGGCCGGAACATTGTGCCGCCTGAACGAAGAAGCCCCATTTGACTGAGTCCACTGGGCAGCCGCCGCTTCCTAGCTGCTTAAATCCCTTGAGCGCTGAGTGATAAAGGGGAAAGGGAGTCCGCACCTGTTCCAGCTTTGGAAAGAACCTGAAATAGAGTGAGCGTTTCTTGTGAAGACTCCACAGCATTTGCAGTTGCTTCCTAAGAGACAATCTACTCCCGTCTATTACATAACAGAAATAGGATGGCTTTCCCTTGGTCTAGGTACCACGTTTCTTCTTCTGAAAAACAAAACCAAAAGAAAACAAGAAAACCTTTTATTTATTTTATGTGCATGGGTGTTTTGCCTGCACGTATGCCTGGGCACCATTTGCATGCGTGGTACACTTGGAGACCAGAAGAGGGCACCAGAGCCCCTGCGACTGGAATTACAGATGGTTGTGAGCCACCAAGTGGGTGCTGGGAATCGACACCCCCCTCCCCCCTGCATCCTCCAGCCCTTGGTCCTCTGGAAGAGCAGCCAGTGCTCTTAACCATTGAGCCAGTGATCCAGCCACACAGTTTTTCTTCCCAATAAAAGGATCTCTCTCTCTCTGTCTCTCTCTCTCTCTCTCTCTCTCTCTCTGTCTCTCTCTCTCTCTCTCTCGTCTTTTTTCTCCTGATGTGACTAAAATGTTTCCTTTATAAGTTTTTCTTTCTTTCTTTCTTTCTTTCTTTCTTTCATTTGACCACTTAAAACAATAAGCTGGAGGTGACCGTTTTAATCTTGTTTTTTTTCCAAGGCAACCAGCAGAAGAATGAATGAAAAAATATACACGGGAACACAAAGCTTTGCCTAGTACACACACTAACTGGTAAAACAGAGTTCAGTTTAGTGCAAGAGTATAGGGACAGACTGAGAGAAGGGGTTGGGGGTGGGAGGGGAAAGAGACAAGAGAGACGGAGGGGAGAGAGATGTCATGAGTGACATGGACAATGGACCAGTCCTTATGAAAAACCCATATCCCCAAACTCATGTTCATCGCATCAGCCCTGGCTCCACAACGTTCATTTATTTTGATCATGGATGCTCTGGATGTCCTGTGCATGATTTTGAGGAGTTCAGGAGTTTTTACAGCTCTCTATAAATTCTCCATTCTAACATCATTCCTAGTGAATGCTACTTGAGGATCAAAGAGTGATCAGACCCATGAGAGAATCTCAGATCAAATCACTAGTAACCAAGCCATCAGCCACAGGCATGATATTTTGCATATGACTCTGCTCCTTTCTTTTGTTATTCTTTCATGTAAATAAATTCAAGTTGTTGATAGCAAAGTTATAGAAATGAAATTTGCCTGGTCTGTGGGCTGCATGCACCTCAGAATAACTACAAATTTTGCCAGCAGCAACAACAAAAATCAATTTTATGAAGTTGTTCTTGCAATTTGTTTGTGACTCAATCATATTGTTCTCAAGTCTGAACTTTGTGGATGATGACATCATACTGCTGTGTGAAAAGGCTAGATGAACTAATATTTTTGTTTAAAATGTAATATAGTAAATTAATCTAAAATTAGCCTCAAAAATCAGGATGGCAATTTAGTCATCATTAGTCCTTCCTCCTGTCTCTGCATGGTCTGTCCTCCAGTGCCTCCGGGAGAAGCTAAGGACAGACAAATGGGTCCTGAATCTATGAGCTCAGGAACTTATCTTCCCTCAGTCTCCTTCAGTTTAGACAGAAACTCCACCTTGAACTCCCTCTGTACATCTCTTCCTCGATCTCAAAACCTTCCAGTGATGTCATCAGAGAATCCTTCCACGGCCTTCCATTATCATTGTTAAATGCAATTCCTGGTTTATCTGCTGGCTGGTTCTCTTACCATAATTTTTCTTAGAATATTTGCCAAGACCACATGAGACTTTGTTGGATTATGCTTCAGAGTGCTAGGCTCCGTCCCAGTCCCTGAGTTTGACAGTGAAGATGGTCAATGCTCTCAGCAGGCCTGGATGTAGGAAATCACTGCTCTGGTTCTGGGTTTGTCGTGACCTTTAAGCCCAAAAGTGAAGCCAAAAGTGCCTTTGGCATCTATTACAAAACCAGATGATCTTTGGGTTTAGGCTAAGCATAGAAGAATTATTTGCTTAAAATGTGTGCTGTTAATTTTATTTAGCAATAGCCAACATGATGATTGACAGATGGACAGAGTTCATGGTGCCACTGTGGACTCTATTACTAAAAATTCTCACGAAAATCTCAACAGACATTTAATTCCCATTTTATATATGAAGAAACTAAATCTCAGGAGTCAGTGAGTTAGCCTGGTCCTGTAACAGGGCCAGTCTGGATGTAGTTGGGCCTCAGCCCAGAATGAGTTCTGAGTCAGTGTCTTGGGACTTTGCATTTATTTCAAGATGCCACACTACCTACTCCTGTGCTTCTTAAATGCACATTCCACTGCGGGAAGGAAGAAAGGCCTAGGTACTGTGTGGTCTGATGTGAAGACCAGGGGAGTTGGGTCCATAAGGTCTCTTCTGGAAATGATCAGCCAAGGTCCTCAAAAGTAACAAAAGGACAAAATTACAACTGCATAGCCTATTTTTAATCTTTTATTTTTGCACGTATATGTATGTGGTGTGCATGCATTGTGTATGCCATGTTTGTACGTATGGAGCATATTAGTGTCTACAGGTGTCCCACACACATATGTGTGTGGAAGCCCAAGATTGTTATCAAGAGTCTTCTTCCATAGCTCTCCATCTTATGCATTGAAGCAATTTCTCAACTGAACTCAGAGCTTGCTCATATGGATCAATCTAGCTCTCTGTCTTGCTGCAGGGACTCCCTGTGTTCTATCCTTCCAAGCACTGGGATTTCCAGTGGGGATCAGAGGTACACAGATCCAGCATTTACATGGATTCTAGGGATTACTCTGGTCTTCTTGCTTGTGTACAAATGCTTTACTTACTGAGCCATTTCCCCAGTCCAACTATTAGCTTAAACATCTTAATTGGCTTTGCATTTAATTCTATAATACACTCAATTCCATAAATCAAGCAAGTATTCCAATAAATCAATCAGATGAGGCATAGGCTAAAGAAAGGAGAAATGAAAAGCAAAAAGCGGGCCTGTCCTTTCAAAGTCACTGTATGTATGTATGTATGTATGTATGTATGTATCTTGTGCTATCTATCTATCTATCTATCTATCTATCTATCTATCTATCTAGGTAAGGTGAGGACAGGAAGACAGAAAAACCGAAAAACATTTTACTCTAATACGTGTTTCAGGCTGGGTATGTTGGTACATACCTATAGACCAAGTGTTGTGAAGGCTGAGGCAGGGGGATCACTGGAGTTCAGGAGTTTGTAACCACCTGAAACAACATAGCAAGAACCTGTCTCAAAAACTAAATTAATGGAACAAATAAAATGGCTTTTGTTTTAACCTCATGCTATAGAACCCGTTTCTGCCCATCTTACAACCCTTTGGTCTAGGCCAAGAAGCCGCAGTTCTTTAGTGGTCTACAAGCCCTGCGAGCATGGTCCTATCTCCCCCTGTTAATTTTCTAAAACCATCTCATCTTCATGTCCCCCATGCTAACTCTGTAACTGCACAACTATCCTGCTATTCCTTCAATATCTCGATCTGTTACTCATCAGGAGCTTTTCACATGTGCTCTCTGCTCTTACACCCTCACGGTCTCAATGCTGTGCACAACCGTCAGTGTCTTAGAGATGTCCCTTGATCCTCTTGCAAAGCTGTAGCAATCCACTCTTACCTGTGTTTTTCTATCAGTAAAAAAGTAGCTGTATTGAGCTACAGTTCACATACCAAATAACTTACCCCTTTAAGGTGTGCAATTCTTAGTGTAATCAGAGTTAAGAATCTACCACACTCTCAACTGTAGAACAGGCTCACAGCCTTCAAATAAGCTTTGCGTACTTTAGCCCTAACACCCCCCCCCCCCCCCCCGTTACCAATGAAGCCAGTCTTTGAGCCTCAGCCAACCACGAATCCACTTTCAGTCATCATGTATTTGCCTGTTCTCGGAGTGTTCACGTAATGGAATCCTACTCTATGTAGTCCTTTGTGATGATGTCTTTGCCGGTAGTCTAATGTTCCCAAGATTCAATCTTGTGTAGAGATTCTTGTAATCTCTAAAGAATGAATATCTTTAGAGATTTTTATTCTCTAAAGCATCACTATATTGCTTTTTGTTGTGTGGCAACATGCCATCCTATGGATGTGCTGCTTTATTTCTCTGGTCACCAGGAGACAAGTATTTGAGGAGTTTCCACTGTTGGGTTATTCTCGGCTAAAAAATTGATGAGCACCATACCAGGCATGGTGCTTTATGCCTGGAATCCTAGCACTTGGAATGCTTGGGAGGTTGAGATGAGACAACTGAGAATTCAAGGCTAGCCTGAGCTACATTAAAAAAAAAAATGTACTAAACAAAAAGCAAAGCTTTGTGAACAAGTTTTTGTATAGGCACGTGTGATCATTTCTCTTGGGTGTTTCTACAGAAGTAGAGTCTCATCATTTAAACACTGTTTCCCATCCGGCATACATACATATTGACATATTTAAGGTGTGTGTGTGTGTGTGTGTGTCTGTGTGTGATGTGTGTGCACATGTACCAGGGAGGGGATGTACCCATGTGTGTATATGTCGCTGTTGGTGTCTTTCTCTGTAACTCTCCACCTTACTTTTTGAAACAGAACCCCTCACTGAACCTGGAGCTTGCCATTCGGGCTATGTGAGCAGGCCAGTGAGCTCCACGGATCTGTTTGTCTTTACACAGCATCCAGTGGGGGTTGGGGGCTGGGGAGGTGGGGTTGGGGGATGGAGAGGTGGGTGTGGGGGGCTGGGTAGGTGGGTGTGGGGGGCTCACAGGTCCACTTCACTGCACTCAGCTTTCCCCTGTGTGCTCAGAATCTGACCTGCAGTCCTCAAGCTTGCTCCACAAGCACTTTACTGCCAGAACCACCTCTGAAGCCATCACATTTTTCATTACTAAAACCGCCCAATCTTGTCCCACAGGTGATCAGCTCAGAGTGTGAAATTTTGCTCTTCTTTTCTCATTTCTCAGGACGCTACCATACAATGAATGTTTGCATGTGAGTTGTTTTTTTGAAGAATGCTGAAGTTAAGAAAGCAAAGAGGAGAAAACATTTTTGGCTTAATAGGCCGATTGGGTAAACAGTAAAAGTCAGTTTGAGGGAGAGGTAGGACTGGACATACAGGGAGGGGGAAGAGTCTCCAGTCTCCAGCGGTGCCTTCCCTTTGGTCCTTGTTTTCATCTGTAAAATGCCGGGGTTGAAACATATTCCTGGATCTTTCCAGCTCCAAATTCCATATCTGTAGCAAAAAAACAATCGAATGACTTAATTTAATCATACAGCTATTTATTATCCGCCCACCCAAAAAACATTTACTAAGTGTCTTTTTGAGCCAGTCATTTCCCAGATATCTTATATGTCAGGTCAACATTTATAAGTTAGACATGGCTGTAAGAGGGGGACTTTAGCCAGGTGATGCATGCTTGTAATCCCAGTACTCTGTAGGCAGAGAGAGAGAGAGAGAGAGAGAGAGAGAGAGAGAGAGATATCAAGTACAAAGAAGAGGGGAATTTGAAACACAAAATATATGCGGGGGGGTTGTTTTGTTTTAGTTGGCTGGTTTTGTTTTAGTTAGTTTAATTATTTGTTTGTTTGAGACAGGGTCACACTATGTAGGCCAAGCTAGCTTGCTGGAACTCACTGTATAGACCTGCTGGCCTAGACTCATGGAGATCCATCTTCATCTGCCTTCCAAGTGACTTATAGCTATAGGTATGGGCCACTATGGCCAGCTAAATATGTGTGTTTTTAAAAATAATTTTATTAACAGTAAAAATAGAAAAAAATAATTAAAACTTAAATTTGAAAAATTAGACAATAATCATAGCATTAAAAAACCTTATTTCATTATTTTTTAGCCTATTTGAAACTTGTCAACCTGTCATTCAAGCTTGTGAGATAGTATGGGACTGACAGATCAGGCTTCTGCCTAGGCCTTAGTCAAGGGAGGGATGGAGGGACTGTCTACTCAATGGAGCTAATGTGACTTCTCACTAAGCCCTGGCTCTCTTGAGCAAAAAGAGGCGACATTGTTGGAAGAAGAAAGTGGAAGCAGTCCGGGGAAGAACTAAAGATGTTCATGAAGAAGTTCTACAGTTGAACGCTAGAAGCTGATATGAACCATGATTAGACACATAGATAAACACAATATCCAAGCTCTGGGTCAGGCCAGGAAGAGCGAGACAAGGCCTGAGCCTGGGGAGCCAGACTCCAAGGAAGGCCCTCGGAAGTCTGAGGGTGAGCAGCTGTAATTTCTAATACACACTTCATTCAGCTGCCTGTGCTGAGAACACAGCACATGGTCAGTGGAATGGAATTTGGAGCAGGCACAAGCCCCTCAGAAGGCACAGAAACCTGATATGTCGGCTTTAGCCTGGGTGTTCCTCCAGGCATTTCCTCTCATTTGATTCCAGTTCTTTGAGATGTCCAACAGAATAAAGTCTGCCTGCCTTGCCAGAGGACAAGAGAAAACCAGACAGAGATGTGAGGCCAAAACTGCCCACTTAGGTGAGCTGAGGAAGTTAGTTGAGGCAAAGAGACCCCTTTCTCAAACTGGAGTCACTCAGCTGGCTTTAGAGAGGGGCCCTGGTTTGGTTAGAAGGTGCTGGGTACCAAGGACAGGGACTTTCTGCGCTAGATGTGGTGCAGTGAAGCTGTATTTGGAGCCAGAGGCGAGGGTAAACAAACGGCATTAACTGCCAGATCCAAGCGGTCAGTTGGAGACCATGGACATGAAAGAAAGAGGAAACAGGGAGACAAGAGCAAGAGCAAGTCTGTGAATAGACCGGGAAAGAAAATAGCTTGACCAAAGTTTAGGATATACACGGAGCAGCGCAAGAGCTCAAAGCCTTGATCTTATTGGATGGCAGGCAAATAAGGCTGGGAGTGGGTGGAGCTTAGCCGCAGAGCATTTCCCAAACGTTCAAGGTTCTAACTTTGATCTTAAACATTAAAAGAAAGAAAGGAAAAAAGGAGGGAAGGAATGACTGAGGGAGGGAGAAGGAAGGACATAGTCAAATGCCTGACAACGAGTCTAGAGAAGTCAGTATCCAAACGAACTACAAGCAGGAACCAGAGATCTAAATTACAGAATCCAGAGGTCCAAAGTCAGACAAGACAGGTGGACACTAGCTGGCAAGGCAAATCTCTGCTGATCTAAGACACCAGATGCATTAGTGAGCTTTCTGCTCCTTCCAGATAAAATAGTTCAAAAGAAAACAAATTTATTCTAGCTTAAAAGTTAAGTTTTCTGTCCGTGGTCACTTAGCTCTATTGTTCCTGGGTCTGTGTGAGCACGAAGACCATGACCTGGGACATAGAGTGGAGTAAAACCACTCGCCTCATAAAAGTGGGCAGGCAAGAGTGAGCGACTGGAGCCAGGTTCCCGCACCCCTCAAGGGCCATCTACCTGCGGTGGAGTACTTCCAAGCCAGACCTCTTTCCTCAGATTTCTACCATCGCCCATAGCACCACCAGCTAGAGATCAAATCCTTGGGTGACATTACAGATATAAACTATAGCACCAGGTCTTTGAATGTCTACTAAATGTGAGCCATAGTCTGACTGAGCAAATGTGGATGCTTGAAAGGAAGGTGACTTTGACATTGAATAGTGGGGCCCTGCTCACTGCACACTGGAATCAGTTGGGGTTTAAATAAGCTGACACCTCAGCTCCTTCAATAATCTAGTTTATCTTTTCCGAGGTGCAGCCTGGATTTTAGATGAATGGGGGCAGTTTGTAGTCAGTGACAACACTGTACAGTCAGGGCTGAGGACCACTCCCCTGACACTGGGTATCAACAAACATGACACAGGTCTTTTTTGAAAACCAAGCTCCACATCCACAAAACAATGTAAAGTGTCATATAATATCACATTTGCTGGATAGTTTTACACCAACTCGACACAAGCTAAAGTCATCTGAGAGGAGGGAACCTCAATTAAGAAAATGCCTTAGTTGTAGGCAGGCCTATAAGGCATTTTCTTAACTACTGATTGATGGAGGAGGGCCCAGCCCACTGTGCATAGTGTCATCTCTGGATTCTGTAAAAAAGTTGGCTGAGCAAACCATAAGTAGCAAGCCAGTAAGGAGCACCCCTTCATGGCCTCTGCTTTAGCTCCTGCCTCCAGGTTCCTGCCCTGCTTGAGTTCCTGTACTGGCTTCCTTTGATGATCAACTGTGTATGGTATGGAAGCAGAAGCCAAATAAGCCCCAAGTTGCTTTGGTCATGGTGGTTTGTCATAGCAATAGTAATCCAAATTAAGACAGGAGATATAACCAGTTCCTAGGGTTCTTTTCAGAAAATAGCTTTAATAAAATAACTTTTATATTCAGTAAAGTGTCCAGTTTCTAAGTATATACAGTTTCTTCTGACAAATCCAACAGTTGATGAACCTTTTTGAGGAGAATGCAGAAGTAACCTGTCCTAACTGTTCTGTAAGTTGACAACATATCATATCTACTCCAATGGATATATCCTCACTTAAAACAAAAGATAGAACATTCCCATCATCTCACGAAGTTCTCAGGTCCTGCTTTCCAGTCACCCCTGGGCTGTCCCCTGAGGCTCTCACAGACGCTTCTATCACCATGGCTAAGCTTCAGCTGTTCTTGTATAATGATAGTATCATGTGGCAAGAATGAGTTGGTACAAGTTCATTCCCCTAGACACAGTATTCCTGTTGTGTTTTGGGAATTGGTATTCATGCTTGTGAGGTACATTATATACGTGTGTGACCCAGCAGTTCATTGCCATTATAAACATTAAAACATAAACATTCTTTACCGCAGCAGAAACACTCTTTCATTTGTCTTACGTACAGCAAGATATTTTCCTGTATGTCCATATGTGTTTGTGTACATCAATAACACACACACACACACACACACACACACACACACACATGCTGAGCCATTAATTTGGGAGTGGATTTAGAGTTGCCAGTAGCTGTTTAGTGGTGGTAGTATGGATATCAATGCTAGCAGGATACCACAGCCCAACCACTTCTTTGCCCACGCTCTGCATGTAAGTCTTTTTTAACCATTGTAACTGGTTGTGTACATTTTCCTTATTTTAATTGGTATTTCAGCATATGCTACCACACAACAAGACATTGTTGCAGCTATGAGGGATGAGACCCTTCCCGCTGATGGGAAGAGTGTTCAGAGCAAGTTTTTAAAAATAGCACCCAACTGCAGGTTCTTCTGATTGCTGAGGTCAAATTCACCCTTTTTCAAGACAAATACTAGCATATTTCTTGTCCATCCCTAAGTCATGAAAATACTTTTTCTTTTTCCTGGAAACTTGGTGGTCTGTGTCACCAATCACACATCAATAGATTTTGTATCATGATGATTATTTAATCCTCATTTCCCATGCCTAGTTTTGGTTATGAAATCTGTTTCCCCCCATAACACCCCTCCCCATCCCCCAAATTACATACAAATCAGTGAGAATGGAGGCTCTTCTAGAAGAATCTGTGTAACAACCCAAACTGGTCAACTTGACTTGAGGCTATCAGATCCCTTTGCTACAAACCTGGCCAAATGACCAAGACATAGACTTGAAACAGAGTATTCAAAACATGGGAAACTATCAACTGTCAGCTAATTTCCCAGTGAATGTGTTACTCAGCTTTCTGTGGCTGGGACAAAATACCTGAGACAGCAGTTTAAAGAGGAAAGATTTATTTTGGCTCATGATTTTTAGAGATTGCTTTCCATGGGGTCTTAGGGCAGCTGTCTTTGAGC
Source organism: Rhynchomys soricoides (assembly GCA_019843965.1). Classification (NCBI taxonomy): domain Eukaryota; kingdom Metazoa; phylum Chordata; class Mammalia; order Rodentia; family Muridae; genus Rhynchomys; species Rhynchomys soricoides. Next base: position 4,933,866 of record JADRCH010000142.1, on the reverse strand, counting down.
GTGTTGTAAAGCAGAGAACATTATGGCAGGAAGCTCAGAGCAGTGGAGTCTGCAGACCTCATCAGAGCTGAGATGTGCAAACAGAGACAGGAAGCATTATTTCCCACCCACTTCTTCAAAGACAATCCTCCTGTGGCCTAACCTCCTCCCACAAGATCTCACCTCCCAGAAGTCCCAGGTAGCAGTGCAGGCTGGTGACCAAGCCTCTAGTACTTGCGTCTTTAGGAGACATAGCAAACAGCGCACTAGCCCTGGATCAATAGAAATATGAGTTCTGAGAAGCATTCATCTTACTGTGTCTGAGGAATCTAAGACAATTCTGAACATATACTAAACACTCTATAAGTATATATTAATGTATAGTTAGACATATGTTGAGATAAGAGCACATATATCACAAGCTAGGGGGCTGAAGAGATGGCTTAGCAATTAAGAGTACTGACTGCTCTTCCAGAGGAGCCGAGTTCAATTCCCAGCACCTACATTGCAACTCACAACTCTGTAACTCCAAGATCTGACACCCTTATACAAGCATACATGCAGGTAAAACACCAATGCACATAAATACAACTAAACATATTAATATCACAAGCTGGCCTTGAAATTACTATATAATCAAGACTGGCCTTAAAAGTCCTGATTCTCCACCTCACAAGTACTGTGATCACAGGCATTTGGCACAGCATGCCTAATAAATAAGCATTTCCCTTTGAGATATAGTATTTCTTGAGAAATGTACATCAAGATGTTTGATCTTTCCATAGGTAGTGAGACACTTAATGCTTATGTTCATTTATAAATCTCCATATTTGTTTTTTCTACAGAAAACATTACTTATATTCAAAATATACATTTATATGCGCAGGGAGGATGGTTCAGTGGTTAAAACACTTGTCACACAGCATGAAGACTGGAGTTTGGATTCCTAAGAACCCATATAAATGGTGCATGTCATGGCAGAGGATTCCTGGAGCAAGCTGATTAGCCAGATTAGCCACATTGGTAAGTTCTGGGTTCAACTAAGAGGCCTTCCTCAACAAATAAGGTGGCATAATCAAGGAAGACTCTCCATCCTCAGCACACGCAGATTCACCTGCTCACACATGAGCATCCACACACATGCAAACATTAGCATATGCATGTATACACCACACACACATGAAAAATTTTATATATATATATATATAATGATTTTTGAGGGTCTCTTAGGCCTCCATTAGGAGAAAAGACAAAGCATTTAGTTTTTTTATTGCTTAAATAATCTCAAGTTAAGCAACTTATTTTATTATCTACACCAGGTTAGTATTAAAGTAACCTCAGGGTTACTTTTCTATCGCCTTGAAGAATCATTATGACCAAGGCAACTTTTAAAAAAAGCATTAATTAAGGGCTTCCGATTTCATGGGGTGAGTTCATGACTACTATTGCAGGGAGCACGGCAGCAGGCAGACAGACATGGTGCTGGAGCAGAAACTGAGAGCTTATGCTGATCTGCCTGCCAAGGCTGAGTAAGAGTGAGACTGGGCCTAGTGTAGGCTTTGAGCCCCAGTGACAGAACTCCTCCAATAAGGCAATACTTCCTATCCTTCCAAAACAGTTCCACCGTCTAGGAACCAAGCTTTCAAATGAGAACGGATGGGAGTGATTCCCATTCAAACCACCAGGAGTTCTGTTATTTAAGAAATTAATAATTGATGAAACTAAGTGACCAGGAGACTTTGTTTTGCAAATATGTATCCAATATATGATAAGGGTCTCCGAAATGGAATGCTTTATAAAACAGACACAAGGTGTTGACCGTTGCAAGAGCTGATGTTGCTTTACATCCAGTTTACCCTGAAACATCAAAGACTAAGCTTCTGTGATCATGGTAAAGAATACTGAGCTGGGTGTGGTGGCCAAGGTTTGTAATTCCAGCACTCAGACAGAAGCATCTGTGCTCAAGGCCAATCTTGTCTATACAGTAAGGCCAAAAAGCCAAAACAAAATAAAAAAGAACATGACTACTCATCAGAAGGCCTCCATCTCAAGGAATTCCTTTAAAGCTAATGACTTTTCAGTCTTTATAATCTATGGTGGCATTGGCCAATAAGAGCCAATTGTGATTCAGAGTATTCTTGGCGTTTAATCTGTCACTGGAAACATTGTGTTTTGTAAATTAATCCAAATGTAAATAGACTGTATTTACTTAAAAACAAAAAAAGACATCCTATTTATACTAACTACAAAGCCCTGAACACTCAGCCTAGAGAGGGCCCCACAGCAACCTTTGTTAGAATGAATGCTTTGATACAGGACAACTTGTCATTGTATCAGTTATTTCTGTTGCCAGTAACACAATACCACAGACTAAGTTAATTAAAACAGGACATTTATTTTGGCTGCAGAGAGAAGGTTGAGGGGTCACATCTGGTCATGGTTGTCCTTCTGGCAGCATTCAGGGGCAGCACCGGGCACCACATGGCAAAAACAGGGCACGTATACATCTCTTCAGGTCTCTGTCCTTCTTAAGAAGTCACAGGGTAAAGTGATAAGCTTTGCCCTGGTGACCTTATCTGACCACAATCCTCTCCAAACTGTGCTTCTGAACACCTCTTATTGCTTCCCAATGGGGGTTGAATGTTAGTACATGGACCCCCGGGGGGGACACACTCAAACCAAATCTAATCCACAGCACTTGCCAAAAATGAATACTTTTAACAGCCAAATGGGAGTATTCTCTTTCCTCAGAATGTGAAGCAGTTTTCTTTACTCACTTTCTTAAAAACAAAGAACAGTTTTAATCTAAAAATTAAAAAAAAAAAAAGAGGTAGGGCAGGGCGCAGAGCGTATTTTGTCTGTCATTTATTTAGTAGACTATGTTGTGTAGTCCTTGCTGGAATATTAAGCAGTTGCCCTGGATTCTACTATGATCATAGAAATGATATGTTAAGATTTGGAAGGCGTATTATAGATGGCAGGAATTTAGTGATTGCTCCAGCAGATCAGCTCAAGAAGAGCTGGTTTTACAGAAATAACACTGGGATAAACTGGTTTCAGTTTCATTCATGTGACCCAGCAGGCTGTGGTAAGTGGCCAGGATCGATTTGGCAGCATAGATGCTAGGGCTGGATTTGAGATTAACTTTTCACTCAGACAAGGACAGAGCAGTATTCTCCTGTCCTGTGTTCTGTTGCTGCATCTGTGGTCAGGGGACAGCCTGAAAGCCATGTCTCTTCTTCTTCCATGTGGGTTTTTCAGATCTAACTCGGGTTGTCTAGCTCACTGGCCCCTAGTAGTGGCAATTATTATTTCAAAAGGATTCAACTCAAGGGCAGCCAGGTGGAGGAGACAGAGGAGACAAAGCATGAGGACTTAGAGCACTTGTCTGAGGTGTCCTAACTTCAGTTTCTAAGGCTGGAAGACAGGGTGGAGATGAGGGTTGCCAATCAGACAACAGCACTGGGGCAAAAAAGTGTTTCGAATTCTAGAGCAGACATTGCAATCTCCAATAAAACCCCACTATTCAGAAGCAAAAAGTAATTCCTGTGGGCTTTCCTCCTGTCAACATACTCCCTTGCCCTGTATCATCTCCTCCCTCTTATCTTCAGCCAATGGAGATTCAGTGCATAGATTTATGCCTTCCTCTTCCATATGGATCAGGCGTGCATCTTTCCTGTGGCTCTCCAGCCCTGTTGCTGGTCCCAGAATCTGGTCCTTTTCCTAACTTGGATCTGTAACATTTCTTGCTCTTACATTTATTTATTTATTTATTTTAGTGCTGAGGATCGAATCCAGGCTTTTGTGGATGCTGTGTGGTGCTCAACTATACTCAAGCCCATGGAATAGTTTTCAATAAACTCTTTTATCTCAGAGATGCTTGTATCTGAGTCTTCTCAAGTAGGCTATCCCATCAGCATGCAGTATATCCATCAACCTAGAAGTGAATCAAGCCTCCTTACTCTGGTTTCTTATAGTTAGTTCAATGTTAGCGTTTTATTTCTCCCGAATGGTCAGTAGACTGGGCTGAAAGTTCTAGCCTTCTTATTACTTGGTCTTTCTGGCAGCCAGGCCCCATCCTGAGGCTACCTAGGGACCAGTCCTAGTCACCTCATCAACATAAACTCAGGCAAGATCAAAAGATGCTTCCTGTGAAAAACAAAAGCCAAGTTCTGTCACTCAGGAAATTCCAAGGGTTTTAGGAGCTCTGAGCCAGAGTCAGGTACAAAGACCAAATAGATTTCTTATTACACCACAGATACTTTTTCAGTGAGGAAATATTTATGCTTCTAGAAAGCACAACCAAAATTTGGTAAGATAAACCCATTCCATTCTAATCAAATGGGACTGATAACAGACTGTGTTGGAATAGTGCATTTCATGTCGCAAGGTGTTTTAACCGTGCTTCAAATAGTGCTCGTCAGAACGACCCCTGGAGCAAGTAATTGATCTCAAAGTTTGGAGAAAGGGAGACTATAAGAAGCCCAGGAGATATACAATTGCAGCAGATTAGATTAGAATCCACATTCTGATTCTAAATCCAGTGCCTTTTGCCCTACATCAGAGCTTTTGTCTTAATTTTAAAAGCACAAAATGGCACTCAATGTGTGAAATCAAAATGACAGGAAGCCATTGTTTTAGACTCAGGGGTGCAAGGGATTGAGCCCAATGGGCCAGGCTAACAGCTCACAATAAAGTTTCATGTCACCAAACCAAGCTGTTTATCCAGATTTCTAAGAAATTGGGATCAGGGAGACAGTGGCAAAGAACCCCGACAGCGGAGTATTCTGATGGCCATTGGTTATTTTTCTACGGTTCAGTCTCTCTGTCCCAGCACTATAAAGAAAGGAACTTTGCCATCAACCTTTTGCTTTTGTTTCTATGTCCTTCAATATTTTTCTTAAGCCCATTGAAACATTTATTTGATTTTGTGAAATTAAACATTGAATGATTATAGACTCTAAAGTATAGCTAGGGCTGACAAGCTGGCTCAGCTAGTTAAAGCACAAGCCTCGTGACCTCAGTGCAATCCCCGGAACCCAGAACACAAGGAGACAACTGACTTCCAAGAGTTGTTCTCTCACTTTCATAAATGTACTGTGACATGCATGCACCTACAGTCTCACATACCACACACACACAGGATATATATATATATTTATAGGCAATAAGTAAAATGTAATAAAGTAAAACTAATTAAGATCTTTATGTTTCAATTTTATTCTTTTCTACTTTTATGGATATATATATATATATATATATATATATATATATATATTTACTCCGCATGTGCACATGTGTGTCCAGAGACCAGAGGTTAGGGTGTCCTGCTCTACCCCTTCTACCCCTTCTACCCTTAAGAACAGCTCTTTCACATGTTGGTTGATGGAATTAAATAGAAGACCCAGAAATAAACCCACACACCTATGGACACTTGATTTTTGATAAAGAAGCCAAAATCATACAATGGAATAGGAAGATCATCTTCAACAAATGGTGCTGGACTAACTGGATATCTACAGGTAGAAGAATGAAAATAGATATATACTTATCACCTGCACAAAACTCAAGTCCAAGTGGATCAAAGACTTTAACATAAAACCAGACACACTAAATCTCATAGAAGAGAAAGTGGGAAATACCCTTGAATACATTGGTACCGGAGACAAGTTCCTGAATAGAACACTAATGGCCCAGTCTCTAAAATCAACAGTTGATAAATGGGGACCTCATGAAACTGCAAAGCTTCTGTAAGACAAAGAACTCTGTCAACAGGACAAATTGGCAGCTCACAGATTGGGAAAAGATCTTCACCAACCCTATATTTGACAGAGGGCTAATATCCATAATTTACAAAGAACTCAAGACAGTATACACCAAGAGCCCAAATATCCCAATTAAAAATGGGGTACAGAACTAAACAGAGAGCTCTCAACAGAGGAATCTTGAATGGCCAAGAAGCACTTAAAGAAATGTTTAAAGTCGTTAGTCATCAGGGAAATGCAATTCAAAACAAGTATGAGGTTCCATCTTACACCTGTCAGACGGGCTAAGATAAAAAACTCAAGAGATATTACATGCTGGCAAGGATATGGAGCAAGGGGAACACTTCTTCATTGCGGGTGGGAGTGCAAACCTGTACAACTACTCTGGAAATCAATTTGTTATTTTCTCAGAAACCTGGGAAAAGTTCCACCTCAAGACCTTCTATACCGTAACTCCTGGGCATATACCCAAAAGACGCCCCAACATCCCACAAAAACGTTTGCACAGCGATGTTCAGAGCAGTTTTATTCGTAATAACTAGAAACTGGAAACAACCTACATGTTCCTCCACTGAAGAATGAATAAAGAAATTGTGGTACATCTACACAATGGAATACTAGTCAGCTATTAAAAACCAAGACATCATGAATTTTTCATGCAAATGGATGGGACTTGAGAATATCATCCTGAGTGAGGTAACCCAGTTCCAAAAGGACATGTATGGTGTGTACTCACTTATAAGTGGATACTAGACATAAAATACAGGTACCATGTTACACACCACAGACTCAAAAAAGCTAAACAAGAAGGAAGGCCTAAGCAAAGAAGCTCGAATCTCACTTAGAAGGAGGAATAAAATAGTCATAAGAGGCAGATAGAAGGAGGGAACTGGTTGGGAGAGGGGATGGGGAGGGGAATGGGGGTTCAGGATCAGGTGTGAGGAAGTGTTGGGTTAAAGTGATGAGAGGTGGAAGTCCCCTGGACCTCGCTCACTCACCCCCCCTCCACCCCTCACCTCCAGGTGGGTGTTAGGACACCACCTGGGGATGGAGGAGCACGGCCTGGGGAGTCCCGGGGATTGCACGGAACCAGCTCGTCTGGTTCTCAGGCTCTTGGACATCCCAGGCGCTGCTGGATGCTGTGGAAGAGCTGAGAACGGAGTGGGGGCCCACAGGCTGGATCTAGCCCTAGGCTGAGAGGGGGAAGGTAGGGAAGAGAGCTGGGTCCCGACGGGGGACCGGGTCCTTGGCTTGTCGTCGGCTAGCTGGTTTGGTTTGGTGGAGACCTTGGCTGGAGCTCCAAGAGGCCTTCTGCGGGAGACTAGACTTGGCTATTTAGATGAAGGCCTGTCCTATTGTTCCCCACAGTGGATGAAGAGAGACAGTCCATGGTTCTAGGGCATTTATTGTCATTGGAGAGTGGTGAAGAGTGAAACCGTACCCCATAACCTCAGGGTGGGCCTGAGGTTAAAATACCTTTTGCAGGGAGGAGTGGCTGGGAAGGGGAAGGGGGAGGAGAAGGGGAAGGGGAAGGGGAAGGGGAAGGGGGAAGGGGAGGGGAGGGGAAGGGGAGGGGAGGGGAAGGGGGAGGGGAGTTTATTGGCTAAGCCTCTAGGTGCCTCATTAAAATGGGAATGTCTTGAGGCTATGTGACCACACCTTTACCTGTGGAGGGGCTTAGGGCTACATTATTGAAAGTCGCAGACCTTTGGAGAGCTGTGGCCTCGTCCGGAGCCTGGGGCCAAGGAGCATGGGTAACTGCCTACAGTCCCTTGTAAGGTTATCCCCTGTTGGGTCCCGGGGTTTTAAACCTTAGCTCAACCAGAAACCAGGACGCCTTTCATGGTCCCACAGGGAAGGACAGGAGAGATGGCTAGATGGCCATAAAAATGAATGGAAATCTGCAGCTGACAGGGGTGAGGAGGTGAGGGGCATCTCCAGGAGGAGACAGAGACCTGGGATAAGAAAGGCACCCAAGAATCAATGGGGATGATCTTAGCTGTTATGCACTACACTGGGGATACGGAACCTGAAGAGGTTACCTCCTGAAGCCAGACAGGAACCACAGTGGAGTAATAGAGACACAAACCCACCCACCAAACTTTCAACCCAAAATTTATTTTGTCTACAAGAAATACAGGCATGGAGGTTGAAGCAGAAACTGAAGAAATGGCCAAGCCAATAATCGGCCCAACTTGAGACCCATCCCATGGGCAAGCACCAATCCCTAATACCATTAAGGATTCTCTGTTATGCTTGCAGACAGGAGCATGTTGTCCTCTGAGAGGCTCCACCCAGCAGCTGACACAGACAGATACAGACACCCACAGCCAAACAGTGGATGGAGCTTGGGGACTCTTAAGGAAGAATTGGAGGAAGGATTTCAATCCTCGATAGGGATAGGAACTCCACAGGAAGACCAACAGAGTCAACTAACCTGGACCTTTGGGGCTTTCGGAGAGTGGACAGTCAATCAAAGAACATATATAGGCTGGACCTAGGCCTCCTCCCACATATGTAGCAGATGTACAGCTTGGTCTTCATGTGGGTCCTGAACAACTGGAATGGGGGCAATCCCAAAAGCTGTTGCCTGTGTGGGGGATGTGGGATATGTTCTTCTTTCTGGACTGCCTTGTCTGTCCTCAGTGGGAGAGGAAGTGCCTAGCCACTCAGAGACTTGAAGTGCCAAGGTGTGGGAGAGGTACCCAGGGGCCCCCACCCACTCAGAGGAGAAGCGGATGGGGGTTGGGGAAAGGGTTGTGGTAGGGGGTGACCGGGAGGGGGGCAGTGGGCGGAATGTAAAGGGAATAAGTTAAACACACACACACACACACACACACACACAAGAACAGGTCTTTCTGAATCTAGAGCTAGGCTGGTGGCCAGCAAGTCCCAGTGATCGTCTTCCCCTTCCCCCCGCACCCCTAACTTCTAGCCATGCTTGGCTTTTTATGTGTGTGCTGGGGATACAAACTCAGGTCCTCCAGCTCATGAAGCAAGCACCCCTTTGAGCCAGTCGTTATTTTGGGGTAGGGCAGGGTCTCACACACTGTAACCAGGCTGGTCTGGAACTCATCAGATAGCTCAAGTAGGCCTCAAACTTACAGAAAATCCTCCTGTCTCAGTCTCCCAAGCACTGAGATTACAGATAAGTCATCAGGCCTTGACCCCTCATTCTGTCCTTTGACAGAGGCAATGTGAGTAGTTTTCACCCACACCTCATAACCCTGTACTGAAGAAAACTTGAAAGAGAATTATTTACATTTTTTAGCAACAGCATCCTCATTAGTGTGGTTTCCCGGAGAACAATCACATGGGTTTTCTGTCTTTTTGTATACATAGCTAGGTTCCTAAAGTTCCATTATCTTACTGGCACTTACTGGAAGGACTTTAAATCACTCACTCCCACAAAAATCATTATTCAGGGAAAAAATATTGCAAGCATAAGCGATCTAGCAGCTGCCAAAAGGGAAACTGCAAGGAACACCTAATGGATGTCAACATAACATAAAAACAGAGCTATGTTTAACTGGTAGAAGAAAAAACACACTAGCATAACACCCATACCTCTGAATTCTCAGGAGAACCTCACTTTGGAGACTGTCCACTAGAAATACCAAATCATTAAAGAAATACGAGAAGGGTATTTCCCTGATTTACCTTTTCCCTCCCATTCTTGGCTCTTGATTTTTTTATTACACTCAAACCCACCTTTCTCTTAGGCATGTTGACAATACGTTTGAAATCAGGCTAGGGTGAGGTTACATTGTGATTAAAGTGTCTGTTGTGTGGGTGTCATAGCTGGCCATTGAAAGGCCCGGTGCCGGTGACTCACAGCAGCTCAAGTTATTACATATTCAGGCATCTTGTGAGGCAGTTGTTTAAACTGTTGATATTTAAAGCCAGCCTCAGTGGGAGTGTTTACTATTGAAATCCAAAGGCCTGCAAAATCAGAACTCTTTCTTGCCCTCATCCAAGCCAGCTGAATCATACATGCTGCCAGAGATGGTGAGAGCAGAGGAGGGGCATTGCTGTTCAGCACACACAAGCTGAAAACCACAAACCAAGCTTTCTCTGAACTGGCAGGGACCAAAGATTCTGCCAGCTTCTCTGGTGACTCTGGATTTTGGTGTGTACATAAAGTTTTACCAACGCTAGTACCATAGGACTACACACAAGACCAACTCCACGGTGCCTGCTGAACATTTGCAGCAACAAAGGCCATCCAAAGTGCTTAAAGTGAATCATTCAGTTTACTTTTAGGTTAAAATAATGGAAAATGGTTATTTCCATTATTATGCATCATTAACGGGGGGAAAAAATCAATCTGTAATCTAGGCATAGATGATCCAATGTTCTCGGAGAGGTTTTGGACTGTATATTATGGAAGGCCACACCAGATTGAATGTCTCTTAGAGTGAAATGGGGGTGTGTAAACAGGGATGGTTACTCTTTTTTCCTTTTGAATTGGTCTTGGTTGGTCTTGTTGGAAGGAAAAAGAAAAAAAAATCCAAGCATTTGATTTTCTTTTAGTTGAATACTACTTTTAGAGGAAAGAATGGATCCAGCAATGTCAGAGAAATTTGGTCACACTCATCATTGGACAACAGCCTCTTCCAAGCTTAAAACAGATCCAATGGATGCTGTCCTATTTCTTACTGCCTCAATCCACTTTCCCAGTTGTTTATTTATATCGAGACAGGGTCTCACTTCATCACCCTGGCTGCCTTGAAACTCTATGTAGACCAGGCTGGCCTTGATCTCGTTTACCTGTTTTTGACTCACTGGTGCTTCTTTTCTTTTTTAATTGATGTTTTTTGCCCCCCACCCCCAAAATGAATGCATTTCTTGATAAACTAAATATCCTGTTGTACTTGTTTCAGAATACTTTTAATTGGTTTCTGCACCACACTGGTGTATACTGCTTACGCTCTAGGTTTTGTTTTTTGTTTTTTTGTTTTTTTAAATGAAGTTCTCGTGTAGCCCAGGTTGGCCTCAAACTTGTTACGTTATTAAAGATGACCTTGAATTTTTGGTCCCTTAGTGCTAGGTTTACAGGCAATTCACCACCACACCCAGTTTTTATCGTGCTGAGGACTGAACTCGGAGCATGCTAGACAAGCACTCTAACAACTGAGACACATCCCTAACCATCCTGGTCAGTCTCCAACTCCAATCACTCTGGACCTCACAGGACTCTTTCTGAGTGTTAGCAGGAGACAGAACTGGCAATGCTTTTCTAACACGTTGTTTGGTTTTTATCAAGGGGGCTCAAATGTAGGGAGATTGATGATCAGAGCTTCTCTAGGATCAGGGGGTGGAGGCTGGTCTGCAGTTCTTGCCTGATGGTGGGGGAGGTTTCTTTAGCACCAGTGGCCTGGACTGTAGCTCTTGTTTGATGGTTGGTGGGCTTCTGTAGCATTGAGAGGGCTGGGCTGTAGTTCTTGTTCAGTCAGGGAAGAACCACAAGACTTTAAAATCTCATTTGAAAATCGGGATAATTTCTCTGTAATTCTGTGACTCAGAGACATGTATTATTCTTCTCCTGAGAAGGAGGATATCTAACAAAGATGGCTGACTCCAGGCCCAGCATGGATACCCCAGGATGAGACACACTGGTCCTAGATAAACTTAAAAGGAGATAGAGAAGGCTAAGTTTGGTGGCACACACCCATGATCCCAGCATCGGGAAGGAAAAGGCAGGAGGGTGACCAGGTTGAGGTCAGTTTGGGCTACAAAGTCTGAAAACCGAACAAAGGTTACCTAGGCTTTTGTTCTTGGGACATCACAGCACACAGGACATCTGCACTGATGTCCTTACACGGGTTTGCGTTTCTTCCTGACAAATGTCAACTTACATTTACCCTAACAAGAGTCTCTCTGGAGGACTGATTAATTCTCCGTTCTTCCCTGTTAACTAACAGCAGGCTCTTCTAATAACTGTTATTGAATTGATAGTCTTCAACTGGTGACATATTGCAATCCAGGAAAAGGGAAAATCATATGAGCAGGCTACTGCTGTTGAGCATTAAATAAGATTATGCTCGTAAAATGCTTAGCATGGTGCCTTTGTGCCCAGGAAGCACGCAGGGAATGTCGTCATCACCACCATCATCATCACCACTGCCATCATCATCACCACCACCATCATTCTTTATAACACAGCAGCTGACAATAATTTGCCCGTGTTACATTTCATTCACAATCCCCGTGTAAGGAAGGCAGTAACATCTGAGCTGCTGATTCTTTACTTCCTCTGAACTTCAGAAAAAAAGCCAGAGCCTGGAGTCTCAGAACAATTATAGACTTTCCTGTCTATAACAGGACTTGGGCCTAAGTCTGTGAGTCTAATTAGCAGTTCTTGGTCTTAGCTTCACATCGGAGATCACCACAGATCAGAATATGCATATCAGTAATACAGATGGAGATGGGGTGGGGTAAAGATCCAGGCAACCGCTCAAAATATGCATATCAGTAACACAGGCAAGGATGGGGGTGGGGTGGGAGGATTTGGGGTAGAGGAGTGGGGTGGGGAGGGGCATCCAGGCAACAGGATTTTTTTCTAATGGTAAATCTCAAACGACAGAATTACCAGGAACACCTATAATTAAGTTTAGACTCATGTGCACCAGCTCCCTAAGTTCTTGGATCTGGAGTGGATATCCCAAGTTCTGTATTTTCAGTGTGTTCCCATGGTTTTGGTGTGGTATGAAATAGGACAATTGCCAGTCTGTGGTGTCCAGGCTGTCAGAAGCGCAGGGAACTGCTCTTGATTCTGCTGCTTAGCTTTACTCTTCCTCCTCTGTGAGATAGGTGATTGATTGGATAGCTCTCAGAGATGGCTCATGTCCCTCTGGGTCCAACATTGGGAAGTCTGAGTCATTGTTCTGTTGTTTTGTCTGCCGAAAACAACAGCAGTCTGTCACCTCTTCTGGGAAGTTCACCTCCCCTCGTGATTCCAGGGAATTTTCTTGAAAACATGGGCTCGGGGCTATTGTTACTACTCCTGGTTGCATGTCATACCAAAACAGGCCCGTTCTACAGGACTTTTGAACTTGGCCAGAGAACTGAAGACTGGCTCTTCTCTAGTGGCATAGTAGAAGCTGCCTCAGGAGGTTGGCCCCAGATTCTACTTCCTGTGCCACAGAATAGGGAGCTACACTGATGCTTATTTACACATGCCAAAGTAAAGATGGGAGGTGGGGGGCAGTTGGATCTCTTGTTCTAAGGACCCGTGGCATCAGTAAATTCTCAGCTTTCGAGTATTTGAATTCAAAACAAATAGAAAACAAAGACAGCGGCACAAAGGGAGAGGCTCCCAGTTAACACAGCCTATCCTTGAAAACGGCACTCTATACGTTTGCAGACACTCTCATGTGCACTTATAAAAGTGAGAGTCAGGACTTGCTCAATGGTTAAGAGGAAACATTGTTCCCGTGGGGACTGGGGTTCAGTTCCCAGCACCCACATCACAAAGCTCATGACTACATCCAGCTCCAAGGAATTTGCTGCCCTCTTGTGGCATCATTAGGGACCTGCATTCACATGTATCTCTCACCACCACCACCACTACACACACACACACACAAACACACATGCCCACCCACCCACCCACACACACACACACACATGCACGCACACACATACACACTGTTTTTTAATTTAAAATGAGATGTAATTCAGATTTCATAAAATTCTGTATTTTAAGGTATATAAAATTCAGTGCTTTTTAGTATATTCATAAAGTATACAGCCATAATAATAACATAGTTGTAGAACATTTTATTATTCCAAAAAAGAAACATCATACCCAGCTGTATTATTATTATTAATAATTATTATTAGTAGTATTACTATTATCATTATTTTGCTGGTTATCATGGTAAAATATCCTGATAAAAGCAACTAGAAGAGAAAAAAGTTGATCGGCTTCACAATTCCACATTACAGTCCATTGTTGTGTGGCAGTTAAAGCAGCAGGGACTTGAAGCAATGGGTCCCAGCACATCCATAGTCAATCGCAGAGAGCAATAGATTGATGCATGCATGCTTGTGCTCATCTATCGCTCCATTTTATACAGTCCAGGATCTCCTTGCTCAGGGCACAGGCACCCTGCAATTAAGATGGATCTTCCTGTATCAATGAACATAACCAGGACAGTCCCTCGCGGACATTCTCAGAGGCTAACCTTAAGCTAGACAACTCTCATGGTGAGTCTGGATGCTTCCCTCCTAGGTACCAAATGGACAATTAATGTTAATTGTCAAACCATCAGTAGACATCGATTTCCTCCCCCACCCCACCCATTCCCATCCTTACCAACCTCTCTACTTACCACAGGTGCTTCCATCCTTCCTTTACTGGGAGCGAAACAGAGAGCGAGAGTCCAGTAGCTTTCTTATGAGGGTAGAGCCGGGATGAGAACCCGCTAATTCATCTCTCTTCCCTTTTCTGGGCATATTCTTATCTAGTTATTTACTCAAGTCATTCTATTTGCTTGCTACTGTAGCTCCTTGCATTGTGTTGTCTCTCTTTGGAAATAGTATTGGTTATTCTGAGAAATTAAGCTGCCTAGACATGGGTTGCTGTGATTTTGATAACTTTTTTTTCTGTAAGTGGAGCATACTTGACTTCATCAGGAGAGAGAATGGTGACTGAGGTCAAACCAAAAGAATGAAAAGTGACTTCTTTTTTCTTTCTTTCTTTCTTTCTTTCTTTTCTTCTCTTTCTTTCTTTTTGGTTTTTTGAGACAGGGTTTCTCTGTGTAACCCTGGCTGTCCTGGAACTCACTCTGTAGACCAGGCTGGCCCCGAACTCAGAAATCCACCTGCCTCTTCCTCCGGAGTGCTGGGATTAAAGGCGTGCGCCACCACTGCCAGGTGAAAAGTGACTTTCCTATAAATCCAGGGAAGAGAACAAGCTGAAGGTCCTCCTCAGAGCCATGGCTCTTATGGCAGAATGTCTCCTTAAGGTTATTAAGTGTCTGATCAAGATGAATATCCCTTATGCGAAATTAAGACAGAGTTCAGTGGGTACAGCCTAAGGACAGAGAAGATGGGAGCACTAGAGTTTGAATCATTTGGAGTTCACACTGACTGAGAGGCTCTCCTTTGGGTGGATATTACATTAATAAGACTAACTGCCCACTGATCGCCTTAATCTCATTGCAGAAGGCAGTAAGTTGCAATCTGATTTTTAGATGATCAAAGACAGAGGCGTGGTTTGGAGACACCAATTTGCTCGCCTGCAGTTTTTTTTTCCATGTTTAGCTTCGTGGGAAACAGAGATATCCAATCTCTACTTCAAGAGTAAGAATACATCAAGGGCTACACACCCATATATGTGGGGTCCACACCCATATGCCCTTTGTGTGGCCCCCTTTCCATGACACGGAGTCTAATTTTGTTCCCACAGATAATACCATGCCTGCATACCCCAGGCTCCACAGCCCCTCCAGGCAAAAGGCTAAAGAACAGCAAGTCCTGGGAACAATTGGGGAGCCTGTTCAGTTTTTGGCTGCCTTTGTCACTGCCTTGCCAGGCCGTCTGAAACACTCGGGGAACACCCAGTCTTTGCCAGGACTTGAGCATAACAGTAGAAAACAAAAAGGAAATACCCCAGATTTCCCAGAAACTGAGAATCGGAGCCTCTACTCCCTCACCACATCTGAATGAGAAGATCCCCAGTTCTTCAGCACAAAGACTCTTTCCCACCCTAGTCTGGTCATGCTGGTCCAGTGGACTCTCTAATGACCAACGTTAAAATATTATCATATGTTCATTGCCCAAACCATGGAGGTCCCCAGACCTGTCTTTCATGTCATTGCTCTGTTGGCACATTTGAACCAAGCACTCCCCAGGGCTCACCCAACACTGTCCTTGTGTATCCAACTCATGTGTCCTGTTTGTAAGGCTTTCCTAAGCTCCCCACTGCCATTCACTTTGCACCTTCCTGTTACAATGGCTTCTGGACTCATTGACATGTTTTATCTGAGTTCCTTAGATGGTTTCTAAGGGTCTGACCACACACACACACACACACACACACACACACACACACACACACAAGTCTCTGTATATATTTTTATACCTCTGGGACCTGATGTCATTCTTGACCTGGGCATTTTATCCATTCAAAAATAATTATTGGGTCACTGAAACTCAGTGAGATGCTGCAGCAAATAATAAATTGCTCTTATAATCAGGATAAAGCTGTAAAGCTTGGTAACTTCAGAAGTCTTAGGTTACTTCCATTGCATTTTGTTGTTTAAAAGCAGGGTGCAGGGGCTGGACAGGTGGCTTAGTGGTTAAGAGCACTGGCTGCTCTTCCAAAGGACCCATGTTCGAGTCCTAGGAACCACATGATGGCTCACAACTGTCTATAACTAGTTTCAGGGGAACCAATACCCTCTTCTAGTCTCCATGGGCTCCAGGCACACAAGTGGTGGACACACACACATAAAGATAAAACACCCAAACGATTTTATTTTATTTATTTATTTATTTAAAATTTTCATATATTATTTACATTTCAAACGTTTCCCCCTTTCCAGATCACCCCTTTGGAACCTCCCCATTCCCTCCACCCTCCCCCTGCCACTATGGGGATATTCTCCAACCCACCCACCCACTCTCATCTTCCCTCCTTGTCATTCTCCTATACTGGGGCATCTAACACCCTCAGGCCCAAGGGCCTCTCCTCCCCCTGACGTATAACAAGACCCTCTTCTGCCGCATTTGTGGCCAGCATCATGGGTCCCTCCATGTGTATTCTTTGGTTGGTGGATCAGTCTCCAGGAGTATCTGGGAGTCAGGCCAGTTGCCACTGTTGCTCCCTCCCTGGGGCTGCACACTCCCTCAGCTCCTTCAGTCCTTTCCACCTTTTGTTTCTTATGCAAATTGTGTCTTACAAGGTAGTAGTGAAAAACCAGCATCAAGAGGAAGAAAATGTCCAGGATCCAGCCACACTGGCATGTTCTTTCCAGCTTTCTCTTTCATCTTAGGCCACCTCCCTGGCTTCAGACTCTATTTCGTTCATGATTAGCTCATTTATTTGATATTTGGAATCATTGCACAAGCAGTGTATCCTGAAGCATGGTGCTTTTCCACAAGTTTATATAGAAATACATGTAACCTTTCTGAGTTTTTTTTCCCTCTATTGCATATATTGAGGCAGCTTCAAATGACTAATGGAAAAATTCATACTTCTGAAACCCTGATTCAGTGAGTGAAATGTTTATATACAAGATATTAGTCTTATTCATGTAGCTTCAATCACAACTCTTAAACATGTTTATCATTACTGCATGCTTGCATCTGTGTGTCTATGGGTGCACATGTGCTGTATATGATGTGTCTGTGTAGATAAACAGATGCTACAGTGCACGTGTAGAGGTCAAAGAACAAATTTGTGGAGTCAGTTCTATACTTTACCTTTGTGGAGGTTGTGGGGCTTGAACTTGTGGCAAACATCTTTCCTGCTGAGCCATCTCAACAGCCCTACTTCTGCTTTTCATTTCGCTGAAACTTAAAGTCCACGTTTAGTGCTTGTGTGCCACACTATCTGGTAATAGCGTGTAATTTCTTAAACCTAACCTATTAAACATTTGTAGTGTTTTCATTTCTAATTTTCAGGCATATTTTGTTATTGTTATTATTATTATTATTATTATATTATCATCATTTTTCTTTTGTCAGCCTAATTCCTTGAAAAGAATTATGGGAGATGTGAGTGTTTTTACAGCGTGGAAGAATTCCTATATGATGCTACATTTTGGTCCCAGGTCTGGGCCTGTGGTTGGGCCACTGGCAATTTGTGTGGATCAGCCTCCCCACCACCTTGGCAGCACTTGATGTTATTTCAAAAAACAAACCACAGTGAGGTGGGAAGAGCTGGTTTAATAGACACAAAATGATGTTTGCTTTTCTTTAACTGTTTACTTTTCTACCGTTATTTTCTCCAACTTTTTATTTTGAAAGTTTTAGATTTGCAGAGAAGCTGGAAAAAAAGCAAACCAAGCGTATCTTCCTCAGCTGGATTCACTTGTTTTTAATATTCCCCACATTTGCTCTGTTTTCCTTTCTCAACACACAAACACACACACACACACACACACACACACACACACACATGAACACACACACACAAACATGAACACACACACACATACATACATATGTGCAGATCCACACCTGGACACACAATGATTTTTGTTCAATCAGTTGAACCATGAAGACATTATGATATATATCCCTAACCTCTCCATCATGTGCGTTCATATAAGCCGAGTAAAAACTATGCATTTCATACCCAAGAAATTTCAGCACTGGATATGGCAGTATATGCCTATAATCCCAGCACTTAGGAGGCTGAGACAGGAGGATTGTGCGTTCAACACCAGCCTGAGATACACAGTGAGCTAGTTCTGTGTCAACTTGACACAAAGCTAGAGTCATCACAGAGAAAGGAGCCTCAGTTGACGAAATGCCTCCACGGGATCCAGTTGTAAGTTATTTTCTCAATTAGTAATCAATGATGAAGGGCCCAGCCCACTGTGGGTGGTGCCATCCCTAGGCTGGTGGCCCTGGGTTCTATAAGAAAGCAAGTTTAGCATGCCCCGGGAAGCAAGCCAGTAAGCACCATCCCTCCATGGCCTCTGCATCAGCTTTTGCCTCCAGGATCATGTCCTGTTTGAGTTTCTGTCTTGACTTCCTTCAATAATAAACAACAATATGGAGGTGGAAGCAGACTGAGTCCTTTACTCCCCAATTTTCTTTTTGGTCATGGTGTTTCGTCACAGCAATAGAAACCCTAACTAAGATAGAGACTCTGTATCACAAGTTAAAAAAGCTTTAACTTGGTGGTTAAGAGTACTGCTGCTCTTTCAGAGGAGCCAGGGTCAGTACCCAGACCCCCACATGCAGGTCACAACCATCTATAACTTCAGTTCCAAGGGATATAACACTTTCTTTTGGCCTCCACATGGCATGCAAGCAGCATACAGATACACATGCAAGCAAAACATCCAAATATACACAATTTTAAAATAATGAGTGATCTTTGAATAAGCAAACAAAAAGAAAATAAAAACAAAGGAATAAAAAAAAAATAAGAAGGCCCTAAGTGGCTCTACCTCAGATAGAAAAGCCAGTAAAGGCACCCAGGGGAGGGGACATCACCTGGAGGGACAGGCTGGCTGAAGAACAAGGTGCTGAGGCTGAAGTCCCAGCTGAGTCCAGCCAGATGAGTGAAGCTGGGTGGGATCATATTAAAGGCAAAGTTTTAAGGCTTACAGCAATGATTTATCATTATTATACCTTCTGACCTAGTTGGTTAAGAATTCCAAGAAGAGCCAAGCAATGGTGGTGCACGCCTTTAATTCCAGCACTTGGGAGGTAGAGGCAGGCAAATCTTTATGAGTTTGGGGCCAGCCTGGTCTACAGAGCAAGTTCTAGGACAACTAAGGCTACACAGAAAATCCCTGTCTCAAAAAACAGAAAAACAAAACAAAACAACCACAACAACCAAAAGAATTCAGAAAAGATAACTTGGTCTTGGAGCAGGGTCATTGCGTGGTTCTCGGGTGGCACTATGAGGTCTCTAAGAGGTAATTGGAAGGTCCTTCTCTTAAACTCCCAGCCTGTAGACTGGCATAATGTCACTTCCAGTGGATTCTGTTTGGAGCAGTCACAGAACATGTTCAGGGGCACGAACACGGCTCTCTTCCACCTTTTATATTTGCTTTAAAGATTTTATGTGTATGGACTGTCTTAGTCAGGGTTTCTACTCCTACACAAACATCATGACCAAGAAGCAAGTTGGGGAGGAAAGGGTTTATTCAGCTTACACTTCCATGCTGCTGTTCATCACCAGAAGTCAGGATTGGAACTCAAGCAGGTCAGGAAGCAGGAGCTGATGTAGAGGCCATGGAGGAATGCTGCTTACTGGCTTGCTTGCTTCTCCTGACTTGCTCAGCCTACTTTCTTATAGAACCCAAGACTACCAGCCCACAGATGGTACCACCCACAATGGGCTATCCCCCCTTGATCACTAATTGAGAAAATGCCTTATAGCTGGATCTCAAGGAGGCATTTTCTCACTGAAACTCCTTCCTCTGTGATAACTCCAGCTTGTGTCAAGTTGGCACAAAACCAGCCAGTACATGAACCTTTTGCTTGCAAGCATATGTGTACTATGTGAGTACAGTGTTCAAGGAGCCCAGAAGAGGGCATCAAATCCCCTGGGAATGGAGTGGCTGGGAGTTGTGAGTTGCCAAGTGGGTGCTAGGAACCAAACACGGGTTCTATCCAAGAGCAGCCATCTCTTCAGGCACTTGGTGGGGTTTTATTGTTGTTTTGTTTTTAGTTAAGAACTCACTCTCTAGTCCAGAATGACCTAGCTCTCACTATGTAACCTAGGCTAGCCTCCAACTCACCAAAGTTGTCCTGCCTCAGCCTAACCTGGGATTACAGGTCTTTGCTCAGCTTTCTCTCATTTAAAAAATTCACCTACTTGGCCAGGCAGTGATGACGCACGCCTTTAATCTCCGGAGGCAGAGGCAGGCAGATTTCTGAGTTCAAGGCCAGCCTGGTCTACAGAGTGAGTTCCAGGATAGCCAAGGTTGTTTGTTACACAGAGAAACCCTGTCTCAAAAAACAAACAAAAAAACAAATTAATTTTTTGAAATATATATATATATTACGTTATTCCTTTCCAGCCCTTTTCATGCTCTCCCTCTCAAATTTGTGCCTATATATATATATATATATAAAATATTATATATTATATAATATACACAATACTTTATACATAATATATTATATATAATACAAAAATATATACTATATATGTATGTTTATATATGTATGTGTATATGTACATATACACATACAAACTGCTGAATCTATTTAGTGTTGCTCATATGTATATATTTTTAGGGCTAATTACTTGGTATTAGATGACCAATTACGGTATTACATGATCAATTTGGGAGTTCATTCCTGGAGAAGACTTGGTTCTTCCTCTCTCTGCAGTCATATTGCCAGTAGCTCTTCATCTAGAAGGCAGAGACCTTTATAGACCTTTACAGCCCCAGCTGGTCAAAATGCAGAGGACCATTGATCATAGGTCAACTGATGCATCTACAACCCTATACCTAAGCTTAGGGATACCACAGAAGAGAGAAAGAGGGCAGACTGTAAGATCCAGAGGATCAGGACATTTATATCTCAGGAAACGTACGGCAATGAACTCAGAACAATATGACCGTTTAAAAAGGATGTGAATAAAGACACCACCATTTGACATTCCAGTGAGGCTGGCGATAATCTCAAAGGGTTCCTCCAACCTTAAAAATGTTTTTTGAGGTTGATTTCCATTTTATGTATATGGGTGTTTTGTCTGCATGTGTGTCTGCACTATGCACATATTGTGCCTTAGGAGGAGAGATGAGAGCATAGGATCCCCTGGAACTGGAGTTACAGATGGTTATCAGCGGCCATATGGGTGCTGGGAATAACACACAGGTTCTCTCTAGGAGGACCATCTCTCTGCCCCCTCCCATCCTTATTTAATAGAATGCTGTCAAAGAATTTTTGGGCATATTTTTCACATTATTTTCCTCATTTTTTCCTCATTTTTTTTCTTCTTCTTCTGGTAAACCATTTGAATACCATCAGTTCTATTACCTCTAAATAAGCAAAAATCTGTATCTTTTCTTCCCTTTTCCTATATAATGGGAAGCATAATTTAAACATTCTTTCATGGACTGCTTTGTTCAAACAACTTCATTAATCATTAATATATTATTGACTTATACTATCTGTAACCAAAAGGTATAATTTGACACACTCTTACCGATGTCTACACTTGTAAGCCACTATATTAGTCAAAGTCTCTAGGGGACACAGAACTGATCACACACACACACACACACACACACACACACACACACACACACACGGTGAGGGTTTGTTAGATGGTTTGTAGATTTTGATTGAGCCTAGTCTAACAGTGGCTATCTAACAACAGAAAGTCCAAAAATTCAGTAGTTGTTCAGTTCACAAGGCCTGAGGTCTTAGCTGGTCTGCAGTATATGCCAAGAAGATGTAGACTCTACTGCCAGGTAAGGAATGGACT
The DNA here is from genome assembly GCA_019843965.1 of Rhynchomys soricoides. Lineage (NCBI taxonomy): Eukaryota > Metazoa > Chordata > Mammalia > Rodentia > Muridae > Rhynchomys > Rhynchomys soricoides. The sequence goes on along the minus strand of JADRCH010000142.1, from coordinate 4,911,984 downwards.
TGCCAGCAAGAGCAAGAGCAAGAGCAAGAGCAAGAAGGCAAAGAGAGAGAACTCCTTATTTCTACCCCCTTTGTACAGGTTGCTACCAGAAGGTGTGGCCCACATTAAAGGTGGATCTTCCCACCTCAAAAGATATGGATGAGAAGTAGGTCTTCCCACTTTAAATGATTTAATTAAAAAAAAATCTCTCCCAGGTGTACCCGGACATTTGGACTGTAGTTAATTCCAGATGCAGTCATATTGACAGCCACCAACGCAGTCAAGAAGCTACCATCCCGAAGCTTCCTTCTTGTTTGTAATCCTTCCTGCTCCTCTGACCCACATCATTTAACAGAAGCATGTTGGGTCCTTTGTTGCTTGTATGGTATTATGCTAAGTGGATATAGCTACGTTTAGTCAACAATCTTTTTAAAAGCGACAGGCTATTTTCAGTATTTTATATTTTAGTGATATATTGAATAACCTTGTGCATATCTACATTTCTGTTGTAGATATATACCCCCAGAACAAATTTGGTCTGCCTAAGTCTCAATAATTTCAGCTGTAGTTGTGGGGGTGAGGCCTAAGCTTGCTTAGCAGAGTCCTTTCACCATGTACGGCTTATACTGGTGTTCCGTGTATGTAATCTGGTCACATCTTCATAGTTCCTGATGCTTATCCTTGTTTTAAAAACAAAAAAGAATCTTAATGTTGAGTTTCAGGGACCTAACTCAATGATTCTGAAATACATCTCTGTCTGGGCCTTTGTGTAAATCTGATGAAAGCCATGACTGTCTTAGACATTCATCCACACAACCTAAGTCATAACCGAAACCTTTAAGTTAAAGGACACCTACTCATGCTTGTGCACTCTCTTCATCTCTCTTGCTATCAGGCTCTACAATGAATGAAGTGACCAACAAAAGGGTGAGAGAAGAGAGAGAGAGAGAGAGAGAGAGAGAGAGAGAGAGAGAGAGAGAGCCCTTATGTGTGGTAGTGGGGGATTGCAGAAGCTACAAAAAGTTAATCTTAACTACAATTTTATATTCCCTTATTGAGCACCTACTATGTGCCAGGTACTAATCTAGTTACTATGGATACTAGTTGTTTTAGGGTTTTACTGCTGTGAACAAACAGCATGACCAAGGCATATCTTACAAGGACAACATTTAATTGGGGCTGGCTTACAGGTTCAGAGGTTCAGTCCATTATCATCAAGGTGGGAAGCATGGCAGCATCCAGGCAGGCACGGTGCAGGAGGAGCTGAGAGTTCTACATCTTCATCTGAAGGCTGCTAGAGGAAGACTGACTTGCAGGCAGCTAGGATGAGGGTCTTAAAGCCCACATCCACAGTGACACACCTACTCTAACAAGGCCACACCTCCTAATAGTGCCACTCCCTGGGCAGAGCATATGCAAACCGTCATACGAGTTAAGTGGTATAACTAGTCAGTAACCTCATGGATCTTTCAATGACAGTGACAAAAAGCAATCAAATCTGATCAGCTGCTGGAATGTTATGAAGGGAAGAAGGAGGCCAGGAGGACTTCCTTTTAGGGAGGGCCTCTGAGGGGGAGGGGAGTCACTGCAGGGTTCTGGGTAGACCGTGAACATTTTAGGACCCACACTTTGAAAAGCTCGGTCTGGATTCAGGTTGACAAAAGGCTGTGAAGGGCTAGAAGATAGGTAATGGGACCAGAGGATTGTTGCTAGGTGAATAGGTGAAAGCCCAAGGTGTTTCTGGCCAATGGAAGGGTGAGAACTGAATGCTATCCTTGTAGCAGTAACTGGGTGTCTTTGCTTATTTCTCGGTGGCTATTGACACAGGAACCCTACCTACAGGATTCCACAGTGAACATGGGCTCAGACTGGGATCAGTTGCATTGAGGAAAGTGTCTGGTCTGTGTTGGCTGGCTTACCAGACAGCGTTGAGCTTAACAGAGATGAAAAATGAAAAACATTAATGAACTATGGCAGAGCGTCCTCTGGCTTCTAATAAATCTGAGCCTGACTGCTCTTCCAGCAGTGGAATTATGCTTGGAGTTTGAACCAAATTGCATTAACTGTTGCTTTCGTGTACTCAATAAAAACAGGAGAAGCATGACTCACGGTCCCACTTATAAAAGCAATGCTTTTCAATACTGAGTAAAGGCTGCAGGAACAGGTCCAGCTAGATCTCAAGAATTGTTTCCTTGTGGATCACCATGGTCAAAGGCTGGCTTCTCTCTCTCTCTCTCTCTCTCTCTCTCTCTCTCTCTCTCTCTCTCCTCCCTCTCTCTCTCTAACCCTCTCTCTCCTCTCTTCTTTCATTCTCCTTCCCTCCCTCTTTCTCTCCCTCCCTTCCTCCCTCCTTCTTTCCCTTCCTTCCTAGGGTTAATAATTTAATGTGTTCAGTTGACCCCAAACAACTCTGAAGCTTGGCCTGCCTAGGAGTATGTGGTTAAGCAGAGGCCACATTGGCATGTTTCAGCCTAAGCCCAATTCTGAGGAGCAGGGCGAGATGTGAAATAGCTTAACCCAGATGCCACAATCAGTACCAGGAGCTCAGAAGGCATCTGGGTCATCAGAGACAGAACGCTGTAGTCATTAACTCCGGGGAGGGATTTTCTGAATTCAATACTGATTCTGCTACTTCCTGCCTGGGCTTTACCTTTCTGTGCCTAGACTCCCTGAATTAAGATAGTGCCTGGCATATGTAACACACCAGGACAGCTATTGAGGGATCAGAATGTAAGAAAAGGCCTCAAATTCTCTGGCTAAGATCTAAGTAATACTCATGTCAAGCCCTTGGAAGTGGTGAATGTATCACCCACCTTTTGCGGCAGAGCTCGCTTATCAGCTTTCTGGTCAAGGTTAAGGTGAGGGCGAGAAAGTTGCTAAAAGACTCTCACAAAACAGACTCTCACTAAGGATGTATTTAAATTACTCTTGTTTTGCTTTTATGCTTCTTTGTTTTCCAAGACAGGGTCACTGCGTGGCCCTGGCCAGCCTGGAGCTCACTATGTAGATCAGGCTGGATTCAAACTTACAGAGATCTGCCTGCCTCTGCCTCCCAAGGGCTTGGGTTGTCGGTGTTACTTCCATGTGTTGCTCTCTACTGCTTATTTTGGTCTAACTCTGTGAGTGAAGTTAAAACTAAATACAGGTTGGTCTCACTCACCAGGCAAAGATCTGTCCCAAGTTTTCGTAATTGGAGGGCAGGATTGGAAAGGTCATCTGAGTCCCTTTGGTAACCCAATGTAATGGAAATGTCAGGGTCCGATTCTCAGAGGTAAGCTCCTGCAATGTCACCCACATGTGCCACAGTAACTGCTGTTAGGTATAAACTGTTCTGCCTAAAGGTGTCTAAGGATTCCCCAGGCACAGGGGAGACAAGCACGATGGTACGTATATGCTGGGCCCAGGGAGTGGCTCTATTAGGAGGCGTGGCCCTGTTGGAGTAGGTGTGGCCTTGTTTGATTAGGTGTGTCACTGTGGGCATGGACTTTAGTACCCTCCTCCTAACTGCTTGGAAGCCAATCTTCTAGTGGCCTTCAGATGAAGATGTAGAACTCTCAGCTCCTCCTGCACCATGCCTGCCTGCATGCTGCCATGCTCCCATCTTGATAATGGACTGAACCTCCGAACTAGTAAGCCAGCTCTAAAGGATGTTGTCTTGAGTTGCCTTGGTCATGGTATCTATTCACAGCAGTAAAACCCTAAGACACAAGGCCATGATCAAAGGCCTTTAAATCTGTGTCCCTAAGCACAGTCGAGGAGCACCCACACAAGCGGTCCTTTTCTCAATTTTCTCTCCCTCCCACCCCCTGGGTCCTTCGTCCTCCTACCCCCGAGTCCTTATCTTCAGTGTTGGATTTGGCTATCAGATCCACTTTCACGGTGATGATCTGGGATCTTTCAGCAGTTATCATTTTTCTATCCCATCTCCAGGGCTTCATTGTTCACTGCTCTCTCGCTCTCTCGCTCTCTCTCTCTCCCCCACCCCATTTATTTCAGTTCTTCTGAAGAGGTGACTCCATTAGGCCCCA
>JADRCH010000142.1:4890477-4902977 GCA_019843965.1 Rhynchomys soricoides | reverse complement strand
TAACTGGCATTAAGTAACCATCTGATAAACACAGGCAGCATGACTATTCCTCCATTTTATTTCTACATATTTAAAAAAATTTGCTTTAAAAATTCTAGGTTTTGCTTTCTAGTTTTCTACTTAGGTTTTTTTTGTTTGTTTGTTTTTGTTTTCTTGAGACAGGGTTTCTCTGTGTAGCCCTGGCTGTCCTGGAACTCACTCTGTAGACCAGGCTGGCCTTGTACTCAGAAATCCGCCTGCCTCTGCCTCCCAAGTGCTGGGATTAGAGGCGTGCGCCACCACTGCTTGGCTTTTTTTTTTTTTTTTTTCCTACTTAGTTTTAATTGATGTTTTTGCATGTCTTATTTCCTCCCTGTTTGTTGTGTTTTGTAACCAGATTCTCCTATTGAATGCTTAGGTAGTTCACTGGAAACCTTTATTCTTTTCTGGTAAATACATTCATTAGAAAATTATGGTTTACTGCCAAGATTGCTTTAGCTACAGCCAACATTTTTTTTTTTTGCATTTTTTTAGTTTGCTGTTATTTTTATTGTCTTTCAGTTCTAGTACTTAAATTTGTGTTAATATTTTTTTAACCTATCAATTATTGAGTTTTGTTTCTCTCCTTTTTTTGTTTAAGGAATTATCTTCTATCTCTGTTTTAGAGATTTGTTTTTTTTTCATTGTGCTTTGTGCATGTGTACATGAACATATAAGTGTGTGTGTGTGTGTGTGTGTGTGTGTGAATATATGTCATATATCCACTAGTGCCTGAGGAGGGCCAGAAGAGGACCTCAGATCCCTTGGAACTGGTTGTAAACTGGTTGTGGGCTGCCTGAATTTGGGTTCTCAGTATGGGCGGGAGGCACTGGTTAGCAATATCTCCAGTCTGCCTCATCTTTTATAAGAAGTGAGGAGGGAGAAAGGGAAAGGGGGGCAGATTGAGAAAGAGAAAGGGAGATGAGCTGTTCCTTCTTTTCTAAACCACTGCTCAACTCAGATTTCATGTCTGCAAACAAGGAAAAGGTACGTAGTCATATGAAGCAGAGGAGGGCATTTGCCACCTTCTGTGATGCTGCATCTGGAGTTATTTAGATCCATTCCTGCCAGAATATCAGTACCTGGAAGGTGGGAGCTTTGCTGACTGTTCTGTGCACTGCCCTCATCCTGGTACCCAGAGCAAACACACCAAAGAGGAAACAATACCCGAAAAAACTATAATTTAAATAAATGTCAGCAAAGCCAAGCCTGGATAAAGCTCCATGATTCCTCCATGAGTGAAGATGTGTGAGATTGTCACAGTGGCGAGTACTGGGCGGTTGCTATTACCTCATAATTACTCTCTGCTAGGAGTGGTTGAGAGCAGGCTGTGTTGAAGATGGTAATTATTAATGATGGGCTTCGGAATGCTAGCTGAAGTGACATGCAGGCATTCATGAAGGAATTTCTTGTTCATTAATCTAACCCCCTCTCCCCCATAACAACCCAGGTTGGGCCTTTTATTTTCTACTTAAATAATCCTTTGGCATGTATTAGTTCCTCTCCAGGGTTGACTGAAACACTATTGTTTTCTAATTCCTTTATCGTATCAAATGCAGAGCCACGGAAGAACGGGGTCGGTTGTAAATCAGCTCAAAGGTTCCAATTGAAAAAAGTCAGTGAAGAAACTGGACCTGTTTGACAATATGTTTGACTACATCAGACTTCATGGATGAGACCACTCTAGGATGCCTGGTTTAGGCTCTCTTAATGTCTGAGCTCTCTAACATATTTGCAGTCTGAGAAGGTCTGTCTGCGCCATCTATGCAGTCAGTGACCCGGAGGGGGAGGAAATAGTGCCTCAAAAGCAATGTTGTACCTTCTTCAGTCCTTTCTCAGCCTCCCAGGGTCTCAGATGTCAGTAGACACATTGCCCTCAGCTGCTTAACATAAATCACTGCAGTAGTCTGTGCTGACCACAGCTTCAGGATTTGTTTAAGAGCAGGTTAGCCGATGGCTGGCTTGTTGAGTGTGACAGAGGGCCCATCTTTTTATCGAAGTATTCATAGTAGAGGGTGTAGGGGTTCCGGCTGGGAAACTGAAATTCTTAATCTTAAGGATTCCCACTTAAGTCCATTCCCATTGAGTGGTCTTTTCGTAACAATTCCAAAAAAAGATGGTGCGCTTTCTTCTGCAGTCTCCAACAGCGATGTTCTCTAGATAAAATGTAGATACAATTTCCACGGTACCCTTTCTGGAAGCTGTTGTTGTTTACTGAGCAGAATGGTCTTCTGTACTGAGATGTCGACTTGTTTCTCTGAACTGAATTTTCCATGGAAATTGTCCAGCACTTCTCCGATTCTCAGGCGCTTTATCTGACAGTCTTTCTTCCTGCAGATAATGGCTGGCAGCAACCCACAGTGCAGAGGATATATGCTGCACTTCTGAAAAAGCCTTGAATGGAGTCATTGTGCCCCTGAGATGGTCTGCATGTTTGACTGAACAGAGAGCAGGGTGTAAAAAAAGGCACCTTGTATGCAACTGTTGGCAAGGTTGCCGAGTGAATTAAAATCTCCAGAAAGTCTGGGCAGTGCTGTTCAGAGGGAGCAATGAGCCCTCTGGAAGTACTGTTAGCTCAGACATTCCAATGCGGTGAGGCAGCCTCAGGGACTAGGCTCCCTCCAGTGGCATTTATGGAGGGATTGAGCAGGGAACATTGATCTGGACACTTTCTTTGCAAAGATTTGGGAAAGACACCCTTTGTAACGGGTGGAGCCTGCAGGTCATCATACTTGGGGGATCAGCTTTCTACTTATGGGACCTACGTTTGTCTTGGATCTCAGTAGTGCATAGGCTCAGCTGGAGGGTTTGATGTTTACTGCCTATATAGCCACCACTTTGCAGCAGTCTGATTCCCAAATCAAATTTAAAAAAAGAACAATCAACCATAAGTTTGGGGGTACCGGTGATGATGATATCTGGATGACTAGATCCATTAAATGAGCTATACAAATCACAGGATAATACCTATGTTAAATAACAGCCCAATCGGCTTATCTACCAGGAAGGCACATCTTGCTGACTTATCCACTTACCTGCCCAAGTCGATGGTTGGGGTAAATGACCATTTATTTGTTGTTGGTCTAAAACTAAAATCTCGATACTTAACGAGCAAAGAATTTCCCCCAAAGCCTTCTGCTAAGCCCTTCTTGAACTAGCTTTAGTGAGAAGCAGTTAACATTAGTTTTCATTAAAATCCTAGTGGTAAGAAAACAGCAAAACAGTGTAAGGATCAGGCCGGCAGATTTTTCTTATGGGCAGAATTCTTTGGCTGTCTTGAGCATTCTTGCTCCAACCTCTCCTGTGCTCCAGAGGCTCCAAGGAGGGGAGATCTTGTTTAAGAAGGACCTAGACTGAGCAAGAGCAGAGCCTGTGGGAGGCAGCCATGATCCAGATCATAGCTCAGCGAAGTTACAGGTAGAGTTGGGAAGAATGGGAGCTGGACACATCCTGTTGTGTGGTTCACACTGACTAGGGCATGGCGGTCTCCTCACAAGATGGTTAGTATGGAGATATTGAAGATTTCTTCATTAACTAAAGATGTATAGGAGAGAAGCCTATGTCTATGGGTGTGGAAGGTTGATTTGGTCCAAGGAAAAGACAGTCTTGAGATGTGGCCCCGAAAGAATAGGTTCTGGTTGAATATGAGAGAGGATTTCAGGCCTAGGGTATCTGTAAAACAGGCAGGCAACAAAGGAGAAAGCACAGGTTTAGGCAAACGGAGGAGGTTTGGTTTTTCTCCGGGTCTCTCGCTCTCCTAACTGCAGACAGGGCATAAAACTTTTGCCAGTAGCCAAGGATGCTCTACGCAGAGCCGGCAGTTTCTGGCAGCTGTGAAAATCTCCAGATTTGCTTCGAAAAACCAAACAGGCACGGTTGTTTTTTGTTTTTTATTTTGAGAGGTCACAGGCATGGATGGTCACACACAGCAAGAGGGGTGACTTGGGCACAATGATAGACAGCAGTTTTACAAGTACTCGCGAAATGAATGGATGAAAGAGAGAAGTGGAGTCTCCCCGCTGACACCTACTAGGGTAACTTTGGTCAAGTCACTTAGTAATGTCGGGCCTCAGTTTCCTGGTCTGTCACCCAGGGATGGTCAGCGGGAGAGGAGGCAGTGAGGACCTCTTGCACCCGAGGTGTGCAGAATTCCCGCTCCTCTCGGGGGCAAGGTGATCCATCGCAGCTGTAGCAGCCTCCCTCCTGGATCTTTGACAGAAAGTGGCCCCTGGGCTCCTTGGCCAGGGGGGGCTGGCAGGGGTCTCCGGGACTGCTAGGGTGGGGTGGCAGGGTGATGGGGCGGGCCCCGTCCAGCGGAGTCGGGGGCGGGCCAAGCACTAGCCGCTCCCCTGGTCGCCCGGCGGCCCGCGGTGGCGCTCGCGGCCTCTCACCCCGCGGGCGAGTTCTGGGAAAGCCCGGCCCAGGGCGGGGGCCCGCGCCTCCCCGCTCCGCTCAGCTCCGGGCAGTGCGCACTGCTGGGGCGGGAGACGCGCGGGCTGTGCCCGGAGCGCGGGCGGGCGGCGGGGGCGGCGGGCTGGGACGGTGGACGGCGGCTGCGCGCCCCGCTGTGCTCCCGGGCACTTGCCCGGCTCCTGCTCGCTCCTGGGAATCGGCTGTGCGGCTGATACTCGGTAGCCAGGACTCTCCACGGCTCTGGGGAGGCACGCGAGTGGACCAGGTCCCCAGGGACGCGGCACTCCGGCCCCGCCGCACGACTGGCTGGAGATCTAAGGTGAGCCTGCGACTCTGTCGCTTGGTCCCCCAGGACGGCAGATCCGGAGAGCTGGGCTGGGTGCTCTCCAGGCTGGAGTCGCTCCCGGGCAGCAGCCTAACTTTGCGTACCTGGTGGCCCAGCCAGTGGCTCCCGCCTCCCAGGGGACAGCCTGGGCAGCCATCCCTTGGGAAATGCGAGGTTGGAGGTCACCCGGTTACCCTGGCCTCGGCTCACCATTTCATGCTCTATGTGTGTGTGTGTGTGTGTGTGTGTGTGTGTGTTGTGATGTGGAAGTGGCCAGCACAAAGCAAAGTAGAAGTCCTTTTCTCAGCAATGCATTTCAAGGAAAGTTCTCAGGCATTGTTTCTGGAGAGATTTATCTGCGGAATCCTAGGAAATACAGTACAGGACCCGTCTCACTCTAACTGGTGACTTTGAGAATGGCTATGCTTTTTTTAAAAAGTCTTTCTAAATAACCCAAATACACAATTTTTTTGGCCATGCCCGTGTTACGTGCACAGTGTAAATATGCTCCCACCTTACATTTAAGCCATGGCACACTTAGTTCAATCGACTAAATCAATTTGTATAGGAAATATTCGTCATTAAATGATTTCATTGCATTAAAAAAATAAGCTCTTTGGATAACTAGAGTCGACTTCGCTGAAAACTTTTTTGTAAGTAGTTCACGATTTTATCAGCATTAGTGGGTTTTCTTGACTTTTTAGTAGATGCAGGGTGATGCCAAGGTCACAGACTAGGCACAGCTGAAGCCAGGAACACTGGAACGCAGAAGGAAGACAGTCTTGGGAAGTGGTTGCAGGTGGTTCCCTAGATGCCAGTCCAGCTTCCTAGTAGTCAGTGCAGGAAGAGCCCACCATCCCTTGGTTGCTACACACAAGCGTGGTTTTTCTGAGCCATGCTTGACAGTTTGCGCTAGAACAAAGGTTCTCAACCTGATGTTCGCCACCAGACCGATCTTTTCATAGGGATGCCGAATACCATCAGAAAACACAGAGCTTTACAACACAATACACAACAGTAGCAAAATTACAGTTATGAATTAGCAACAAAAATGATTTTTTGGTTGGGAGTCACCCCAGCATGAGGAACTGCATTGAACAAAGGGCTGCAGCATTAGAAGGTTGAAAACCACGACTGTAGAATATGCCCTCCTCTTCTTTCTCACTGATTTCCCCCAGCCTCCCCAGGGGCGATTCTAGATGCCAAACAGCATTCACTCTCGAGTTTGTTGGACCAGCCTGAGACAGCCAGCATCCTCCCTCTGCTTTGATTACTGAAGCCTCTTACTTACTCCAATGGATCTGTGAGATTTATACAGATAGCACATTTTCCTCACCCATGGTATTTGCTGAGACTTTCCTGGCCTGTTCCCTACACCTTGAAGGCTCTCTAGAAATAATTGTGGGCAGGTATTAAACGTCAAGACTCTGGTTTGTACAAAGCAAAGCTCTATTTTAGAGGAATTAAGGCAACCACAAGGATTTAGGGAAGCATTTACCATCCATACATCCTTCACTTACAGCCCCCAAGGGAAATTTACTTTCTTCTTGGGTGAGTCTTCTGGTCATCTTTGGCTCCAGACCAGGTAAAAGGTGAGATTAAGCTGGAGGACATACTTCCCCAGTCCTTCTAGTAAGACAAGCTCCTGGATGCGTTCCAGTTTGACCTTTGTCATAAAAATTTTATACTTAAACAGCCGGGGTGAAGCTAGTGTCCAATGAAGGTGGTTGGTCTTCTTTTCTTTTTCTCAGTCACAAGTTTCTTTGATCTTTCTTCTTATACTGGATAGCTCGTGGATGGTGTGTGCAGTTGGTTACAAACTTTGAAGTGGATAAAGGAAAATTGAAAGGGAATGGGCATAGTGAGAGGTTTTGTAAGTAGAGGGGACATTTTCATAAAGCATGGCTGTTCTGTAGAGGTGTGTGAGTGTGTGTGTGTGTGTGTGTGTGTGTGTGTGTGTGTGTTGGCAGTCCCAGACTTCCACAAGCAGCCTACGCAGGACAATTGCTTCCATCTCTGTTCTTACAGTTTCCTCGGGGACTACTTGACAAGGGATAGAAGGTTTGGATGAGACTTCGAAGAGCATGTAGCTTCATGAACCTTGGGAGGAGAAGATGGGGCCTGTGGATTGATGGGAGGGAGAATGGAAAAAAAGGAAGGATTCATCAAAGTGTACCAGCTCGGGCCTGGCAAGGAAGTTAAGACTCTTCCTTACCCCTTCACTTCCTGAATGAAGAACTCAGGCTTGTTAATTCAGTGTTAATTTGGTTGAGTTATGGCTTAAGTAGGTTTTCATGGACCAGATTGGGAGCATAACTCTCTATGACTGTATTGTCAATATGGTAGCCACTAGGCACATATGCTTAAGTTTAAATGAGTTAAAATAAATGAAATTAACCACATCTAAGTGCTTGGATGCTACATGTGGTTTAGTAGTGCAAATCCAGGGCCCTGCCATCATCTCAGAAATGCCTGCCCTAGAGAACTGTTTCTGCAGAGTTAGTCTCCAAAGGGAACTGGTTTGCAAATGAAATTTTACTGTAAAGTTAAAGTTCCCGATTTATAATCCCCTATCTATGTTGATAAAAACAACACTAGACAGTGTGCCAAGCATTTCATCTGTAAGTATATTCCATTCGTATGACGTAGGGCAGAAGAGCTAGAGCTCTGATCCCCTACCTGTATCCTTCCAGGGATTTAGGTTTGGCAACAAAACTTGATCTGGCCTCATGCGACTTTGCAATAGTCTCTCCTTTCTTTAGCTAGTAACAACTTCTTACATCTTTACTTCAGAAAGAGTGGACAGTGGACTTACGTAATACTGGGCGTATGTACTCCTATGTCAGTGGGTCTCAACCTGTGGATCGTGCCCTTGGGAAAACCCCTCCCTCCAAAGATAATTACATTACTACTCATAACAGTAGCAGAATTGTAGTTATGAAGTAGCAACAAAAATAATTTTATGGTTGGGGGGGGAGGGGTCACCACAACCTGAGGAACTGAATTAAAGGGTCAAAGCCTTAAGAAGGATGAGAACCACTGCCTTATGTGGTCACCATCAAAATGACTTCTACATGGTGGCTAGTTTCTCGGTGTCTACTGAGGAGTATAGACTTCTGTTATTAAGTCCATTTTGAAGATGGGAAAATAGAGGTAACAGAAGATTAACGTATATTGAGTCACAGCCTAGACTCACTCAAAGCAGGCTCTCTCCAGAATCCATTCCCCCGTGCCGTCCTGCACCTGACTTTGAGCTCATGATCCATACATGCAACTATGTGAAACTTAAATATTGTTAACCCAGCTCATTGGGAAGTTTCAGATAAGGCTATAGCTAACTTGTTTAATGGTTGAGGTTTGAAAGCTTTGATTACTCAAGCCACCCCATCAGGCATGCATAGCAACTGTGTGGTTTGCCCCTTCTCTCTGTCTGCCAGCCATTCTTGAATCGTAGCCACTGGCTATATGGGGACTGAGAAGAAGAGAAGTCATTTATTGTGGATAGCAGAGACACCACTGGACTGTGTTGAATCCTGTGGTACATGGGGGCTTGCGTATTCATAACTGTTGTGGTGGAGGAGATGACTTAGTCTTAGTGTAAAGCAAGCTTAGTGATGACAGGACCATTTTGCTGGCCCACCAGGGTCCCCAGGCTTTTCAGCCTGTTTCATACGGTCCAGATCCACCTGACTCAATAGGAAGTCTCTCCAGGAATTCAAATGGATTCTTTCTTTAAGGTCAGATGGAGCTGCAGGGTTATCCTAGCTAGAGATAGGAATGAACTTCTTATACCTCATTACCCCCTGAAATCTCAGGCATAGGTGTTTTTTTCTTGGCGTTTGGTAAGCATATCCTGTCGTTTACATATGAGGATATGTTCTCAGTGCTCTGCTTTCTGTGTGTTCCTTTCTCCTAGGACTCTGCAGGACCCTGTCTCTAGCCAGGGAACTCGAGTACCTCTTGAAGTCCCCCGATGCTCCTTGGGTTTTCTCCCAACCGGTTATGACTGAAACGATGTGTTCAGGCACCCTTGATCAAAGGCAAAGACTTCAGACGAAGCTTACCTGAGTACTTAAATCTTGCCCCCAGCCAGTTCTATAACCCCGGACAAACAATTGTTTTGTAAGGTAATAAAAATAATTTCTCAGGGCTGCACTGAGGCGTGAGTCAGACGATTCACCTAAAGCACTTTGCAGAGGCCCTCAATTTACTGACAAGTTAGTTCCTAGCATCACAGTTTCTTGACGGTGACAGTCTGTGGCTGTGAAAGTCTGTAGTTTGGGCTTTGGGAGGTATAAGTGGGAGGTCCAGGATACTCAAGGGTGAGTCCCTGGAGTCTGTGGATAAACCACTTTACATTACATGACCAAATGGACCCTGCTGAGGTGTTTAAAGTAAGACATGATTCTGGGTTTCTGTGTGGGCTCAGTCTAATCACACAACCCTATAGGAGGGAGATGAAAGGCAATTATCTGTAGACAGAAGAGTTTAACATAATGTAAAAAGAGGTCAAGGATGCAGGCAGAGAGCTGGTAAAATGTCCTGTGGGGCTTTGAGTTTGATCCCAGTCTGAAGGGCGGAGAAAAGGCAAGAAAATGAATTCTTCCCTAGAACCTACTGAAGGGACCAGCCTTGAAGCCAGCCCATCAGAGACTTGACCTCCAGAGCTCCATAGTAATAAATGTGTATTGTTTAAACCAGTCGATGTGTAGTCATTTATCACAGCAGCTTAGGAATCAGAAGGCAACGTGGAAGAGAAAATGGAACAGACAGAACTAGGAGGGACTAAGAGGTTAAGTATCTTGCCCAGGGTTCCACAGCTATCGCAGCTACAGCTGTGTAGTGCGTCCAAGCCTCTTGGTGTTCTTCACGGGGAGCCCCACGGTTCCCAAAGCAGGCACTTCTGCGAAGCCCAAGGCCTTCACTCTTGAATGTTGTCCCTCTGTGTGTAAAGGAGAGGCGGTGTTTGATTTGGTGAGAAGGGCAGGGTAGCTGGTTTTTTTTTCTTTCCCTTCAGACACTGATTTTTGAAGTCCTGTTAAGTTCTTGTCATTCTTCTGTCACTGTGCTTGACAGCTGCAGCCTGAGGCACAGGCTGGGTGAGTAGAGGCACGCACCCCTTCTCCTGCCTCTGTTCCTGCTGAACCTCCCTCCTCACCACAGGCTTCTGGCCCACCTCTGCCTGTTTATTGGATTTGCCTATTCCAGACTCTCCCTCCAGCCCAGAATTCCACCTCCCTTGGCCTCTTTGCTCCTCAGACTGGAGCTGTTTAGTGCCAGGGTGGGGATCAAGGTCTCTTAGGTGTTTCATGACAGTCAGTAGGAGTATTCTTTGTCTTTTCTTTTGATTTTGTTGATGATTGTTGGTGTTCTGCCAGGCTTCTTTTGACCCTCAAGCATCTTAATTCTGGGAGATAATTATTTAGACCAGAGTTTTTGTTGTTGTTGTTTGTCTGTTTTAATAGTGCCCTGGGTGTGTTTGAACCTCAGTCTGGTGAGTAAGGTACTGGCTGTGGAGACCTTAGCCTTCCATTCTGTGTCTCTCGAGCGGTCCTGTATTTACTTGCTTTATATATGGGGCTGTGCCTTATATTTCTAATGAAAGGAGGAATTTGTGTGTGTGTGTGTGTGTGTGTGTGTGATTGCATCCTACGTAAAGATACAATATGCCCGATCTTTAATCTTCAGATTTAGATGTGAAAGAAATGTAATTTTTGATTTTTCCTCATTCCATTTTATACATTTGGGTTCTAGAGGCAAGTTGCTCAGATTGTTTATACCCTGGCTCCACTGCTAATAGTTGGTGTGGCCTCCTTCAAGGTATGTGGCTGAACTGACCGAGTGTACAGAGCGGAGGGTGATAGTGTTACTTACACAACAGGTTGTGAAATTGAATGGGATAATTCACGTAAAGTATTGAGAACACAACCTAATAAAAACAAGAATTCAGCACATAGTAGCCAGAATGAGATTTTGTAGACCCAGTGGTGTGGCAGGAAAAGAATTTAACTTCTCTTCACTGCAGTGATACTGGGCTGTACCTACCTGAGGTCTCTGAGGTCTCATGGTCTTCTGCCCAGAAGCATAGTAGCTGCTCCTTGTAGAGGTTATAAGCCTTTCTTTGAACTCCTCCAGCCAGCCAGCCAGCCAGTGGGCCTGGGGTATGCAGCATAAGATGATGCTTTCAGCCTCCCCTCCCCCATCTTTTGCTCCCAATTTGGAATATAATATAAATTCTGCCTTCTAGTTTTAAGGTGCAAAGGCTTACAAGTGTCCTGCCCACTCCCACCCAGATGGTGGTATCCCTTTATTGGGGTCAGGAGCGCTAGGGTGAGAGCCAAGTTCCTAGGGAAACAAAGTAGAGCAGCCAGTCTTCACAGGGCTAATGGATAGGACTGGCCAGTTAGTGCCAGCCAGGTTCATTATCAGTGTGCCTAAGCCCTGTTATATCACTCTGCTAGGAGGTGAGACTGCTGTGGCCATAGTCTCCACCACTCAAAATAACTGCGAAAGGTATCCTTTAGAGGGGCTGTCTGTGGGAGCACCCTCCAGAAGTCAACTAGCAATTGTGCATTTTTATTTTTTGGTAAGAGCAACTAGCTACATTGTAACATTTAAACAATGTGGGTTCTTTATTCAGAATTAAAAGAGGCAGAAGGAAGGAGAGACTCTGTTTTGATGACTTCATTGTAAGTTTAAACTATATAATATTACTAAGTATGGAAAATCCAGGGAATGGAAAGAAAATCATTTGGGAAAAACACATGTGACCCAGTGCATGCTCTACACATCTGGGATTAAAATATCATATAACGTGCTTTAATTTGGATATCACTGGAGTTGCTTCAAACGCTGTTGTTTCTTAAAAAAAAAAAAAAAAAAAAAGTCCATTCATTTGCTATTCTGCAAAACAAGAACAG
The DNA here is from genome assembly GCA_019843965.1 of Rhynchomys soricoides. Lineage (NCBI taxonomy): Eukaryota > Metazoa > Chordata > Mammalia > Rodentia > Muridae > Rhynchomys > Rhynchomys soricoides. The sequence goes on along the minus strand of JADRCH010000142.1, from coordinate 4,891,301 downwards.
ACTTCATCATTGACCATCTTTTTAACCAGGGAAACGCTTGCTGGGAAGAACTTCAGGGTTCCCGCCAGCCTCTTTTGTCAGTCTCTGGGAGGTGGATAATATTCACTGAAGTTAAAGACTCTTGGCATGAAATTTTGTCTCCACTTCTTCATTCACAAAGGCAGAATGCATTCAGAGGTCAGGGCAGAGTCCTGAGTTCTTTGTTAGCTGCTGGGGTCTGAGCTGATTTGCTGCTCAGAAGGCTGGTTGGTTCTGGACTCTTCCTGGCTTACAGGGATTGAGGTTTTTCTTTCAGTCGTGGCTTGGGCATGGTTTTAAAGTTCACAATGGTAGAGATTAGTAAAACCAGACGTGGTTGGAACAGAAACGTGCTCCTTTATAGTTTGAATCTCAGGGCTGAAGAGACAGCTTAGGGCCAGGGTGCTATGCCTAGCATGCACGAGGCCTCGGTTCGATCCCTGATACCATGATAGACAGAGGTTGGTGTTTGAGTCAGTGCGAAGAAGACAAGAACTTCTAGAATCTGCATGGTATGCTCCATATATGCAAGAAGCTCTCCAGGGATGCGTTAATGCAGCAGCAACAGTGTGGCATCCTTGTGTGTTCTCCAGTGACACCTCTAGGATCTATGTTTTCTGACTGCCCAGAGCTGACTGAGGATGGCCGGGGATTCTCCAATGTCAAGTCATAGGATGGCTGGCAACAGGTGAAGACTGTTCATATCCCAGACAGGCAAACCCAGATCAAATTAGTTACAGGGGACGAGGGAGTGTGCGTATTTGGAGCCGTGCTGTGCATTTCTAAAGAACTGTTACCACCCAGCA
>JADRCH010000142.1:4856892-4875854 GCA_019843965.1 Rhynchomys soricoides | reverse complement strand
GTGTGTATGTGTGTGTGAGTGTGTATGTGTGTGCTAATGTGTGTATGTGTGTCAGCATGTGTGTTAATATGTATATGTGTGTATGTGTATGTGTTAATGTGTGTAAGTGTGTGTGTGCATTCATGTGCTCTTGTGTGAGAGCGTGTGTGTGTATGTAGCACAATTCTCAGCATTTACAGCTACCAAAATCTCAGTTAACTCTGAAAAGTGTTGAAGATGATCTGTGCCCTGTGATATCCAATGCTCAGCTAATGTTGAATTCTTGTGCAAAAATAAATATGAACATCCATTCATTAGTATGCAAATTTGGCTTAATCTTTACTAAAACTGAATGTATACCAAAGATTAGTTTTGCATACTGGTTTGATTAGTATATCTATTTGATACACATACATACCTTCGACCATGTGAACTTTTCTTAGGTACAAAAGCCTCACGAATGGAAGTGCTTGGGAAGCCCTGGTCTTGTGTGAAAAGAACTGTGTATGAGGGCGGGGTCATTGGCAATGGAAAGTAGTTAACTGTGGGAAAGACCTTTTAGGGAAAATCAGATGGTGACAACTAGAAAAGTATTGGGGGGTGGGGACACGGCTAGAGAAGGGCCGTGTGTGAATGTGATGACTGTAGAGTCTTTTCTGGATTCCTGGGGCGAAAGGTGCCAGTTAACTGGGATGAAGAGGTTAGGTGGGAGAGCAGAATCCCCGAGCGGAGGGAGGAATCTGGCTTTGTGCTGGTGTGCTGGCTCTGCTGGGCAGGAAGTTGGGAAGTCAGGACTGCTGTGTGAGGGAGAGGCTGTTTCTGGAAAGAGGCATTGGGGAGTCATCCGTGGAGGTGATGGCTGAGGCTGTGGGTGGGAGTGGATGGACTGGTGCAGGAGTGGCTCTGCTATTTGCAGTCATTAACATTGTTGGCTTTAACTTGAGATAAAAAGAATAAACACATGCTTGCTGAAGTAGGAAATAGCTCTACTGCCTTCCTGGGTCTATTTAACACAGAACAGGTTTACAGGAGAAACAGCTCCTTCAAGAATTTCAGGCTTGAAAATAGGGATTTACTTTTAATCACAGAAGAGTATGTGGATGTATTCTTATTCATAAAGAATATAAATACCGTAGATATCGTAACAATCTCCATTAATCCTTTTAAATCCTGGTTTCTTTTTCAGGTGTGGCTACTTGCTGCCTTTCGGTGGGCATACTTAAGGACTTCTTTATGTATTTATATGGGTTTGCACAGACGCACATAACAATATACTTTTGTCTTTCATAAGGTTGCATTTTTTTCTATTAATGAACTCAGTAAGTTTTGCTCTTCAGTTTGTTTGTATTTTAAAGTGTGACAGGATGTCTGGGATGTAGCTCAGAGAACTGGGAGAATGCTTGCCCTGTATGCTGGCGAGATTTTTGTCTAGTTGACACAGACTAAAGTCATCTGAAAGTGAGAAAAATGCCTCAATATGATCTGGCTGTAAAGTAGTTTCTTGATTAGTCATGGATGGGGGAGGGCCTAGCCCTTGTGGTTGGGGCCATCCCTGGGTTGGTGCCCCTGGGTTCTATAAGAAGGCAGGTTGAGCAAGCCATAAAGAGCAAACCAGTAAAGAGCACCCCTCCATGGTCTCTGTATCAGCTCCTGCCTCTGGGTTCCTGCCTTGACTTTCTGTCTTGATTTCCTGCAATAATGAACCATGATACAGAAATGGAAGCCAAATAAACCATGCCCTCTACAAGTAACCATGGTGTTTTATCTCAGCAATAGTAACCCTGACTAAGGCACCTAGCATGTGCAAAGATGTTGATTTGATTTCTCTGCATGGTGAAAAAAATAGAATATAGAGGTATTAAAAAATTAAATGAATGGTTTAGGAAAATTTTTAGGTGCAGTTGTCTAGACTTGATAAAAGAGTAAAACCTGTCACCCCAGGCACGAATGTGCCATGGTATTCATTCACTCCTCTATGGGTAGAAAATACCCCATTTCCAACTGTTTTACTCCTTCCCTCCTACAGAAATTCATTCCCAGCTCCCTATAGAGCAGGGAACTGTTCAAATGAGGAAGGCAGGAGTTTATAAGATACCCAGGGCAGAAAGAAACACACAGGGAGAGAGGAGAGATAGACGGTGTCACCTTTTGAGGTTACGGAAGTGGTTGAAAAAGAGCTGGATGCTTTCAAGGATGCATAAGGAGAAGGAAGGGGCTGAGCCATCTGTCTGGGTTCGGTGTGGAAACATGAATGATTGGGTTAAACTCTAATTATTGCCACTTTGCATCTTAGTGTCCGTTACATCCGAGGGGACAACTACTAACGCGCCATTGACCTCTTAAGGCTACTTGCTGTGCTCAACCTCGTCAGGACCTTCCCGGACCCCAGAAGCGGGAAGGATCAGAGGTTTGGGGGAGAATCAGGGAAGAATATATTGATGGTTTGCAGCACCTTACTTTTATCTCCATGCCAAAGCTGGAGGAAAGTTGATTCAAGGACTGGGGAGGTCGGAGATACTTCTCTGTTTACAAATTGGTCCATTTTTCTGGAATGCTTGAGATTGAGGCAGCTCCAGCAAAGACTGCCGAGGAAGAAGAGGAAGGGCCCACACTGGCTTTGTCTCAGTTTGATGATGTACTCTAGCTGTCTCTTTTTTGACTCTTTCTGCTTTTCCAGCCTTGTGAATCACAGCACATCTTGAGCAAATTGGGTGCATGTATGCAAACCACCAAGGCGTCATTTCCCCCCTTCTTTTCTGATGCCTTCTCCTGGGATTTGGAGATTTCACTAGGTGCCAATCTGTAGGGAGTCCAGCCAGTTTCTTCTTTTTTCCTGGGACCCTGCTCTCCCAGGCTAGGGAAGTGGCTTGGTGAATAGTCTCCTGGGTGGTTCTGAATTATCAGCATATTCCTTGTGAATCAAACCTAGCTGGAATTTCTCTCTGTCTGTCTGTCTAGTTCCCTGTGTCTGACCAGTCCCAGCCCAAGTCCTCTCTCCTAGCTGTCTAGTGAACTCTGGTTTGCCTTAGCTTCTTTTACTTCTACTGTAGCCAAGCTTCACTCACACTCTGGGCTACTAGACTGATGAATGGGTCCTTTGTCTGCATCGCCTTCACCGGTGTGTGTGTGTGTGTGTGTGTGTGCCACAGCCTGAGGGAGAGTGTCTGTTGGTGTCTGTTGCCTATTTCTCCAGCTGCGTATTCCAACCCCTCGCTCTGCCTACTGCTTCTCCTCCTCCCAGCACGCTGAGTATTCAACAATAAGTGCCTAGTGTTTTCAGTGTTTGGCGCTCTTCTCCTTACAGTAGGTTGCTCATTGTTCTGTATCCCACTTTTCTCTGTTCTGTAAACCTAGTTTACACATGGATCATTCTAGAAAGCCTTCTGTGCCAACCCTGGATCAGATTCCCTGTGTTGAATCAGAGTTTTCTGTTTTAGGCCTGTCTTCCCATTGCGTGACGTCACTTCTTTGTTTTTGAGCTGAGCCCAGAACATAGTACACACGGGGACTCAGTTCATAATTATTGAACACCGCTGACCCAGGCAGTGAGCAACTTTGTGGCTTTCCTCTAGGGTTGTCTTCCTGGTAGATCCCTGACTTCAAAAGCACAGTTTGCTAATTTGAGGCCCACACTGAGAAAGTTCCTTTCCTTTGTTCTGTACCAGTTTCATTCTACTTGGATAGTCTGCAGGTAGATAGCATTTCTGGAGAGACACCCAGGGTCAAGTCACAGAAAGAGCGCTCCCCCTGCACTCAGGGTTTGCAAATGGCTCTTCTTTCCCATGAAGCACAAGGACCCTACTACTGTGTGGTTTCTTCCCTTTCATCAAGGACCCTGGCATAGTCCATCTCAGCCAACCTTTCTTATGAATCACTTTGTGCAGGAGAAAACTCTCCTTATAGAAAATAAAACAAATGAGGCTGATCGATTGGTTTATCCTATAAACAGTCATTGAGTTTCTTTGAAGGAAGATCTGGTTCTAGTCAAGGGAACCCAGGAAGTAACAAGTGTATGAATAAATAATTTCCAGTGGGGGCAAGCTCTAGGAAAACAGGGGGGCGGCATAATGCTGCCGAAACTTCTGGGTTGGAGGTGAGGGGCTGCTTTTCCAGGAGGCAAAGCACTTCTGAGAGGCTGGTTGAGCAGAGGTCAGAGGATGAGATAGAGTGAGCCAGCTGACGTCCGTCCGAGGGGCTTGCTGAGGTCCCAGGATGCAGCTGGAGCCCTGAAGAGAGCTCTGTCCCAGCACCCCCTAGTGCTCTTCTCTCTTCGTCATATTCACTGATGACTTGAGTCAAAGACAAGACTTAAATGTATCTAAGGTAAGCAGGGCCTTGGAAGCATTTACCAGCCCGAGACTCTGAATCTGAGCATGTCCAGACAGTCTAGAATGAGAGACCCCCCGGGGACCAGGGGGGCTTTCTTTGCCTTATGTAATGCTTTCCCCTAATGACTCCTTGAGGTTAAAATTTTTTGATACTTTATTTACATTTCAAATGTTTCCCCCTTTCCAGATCTCCCCTTTGGAACCTCCCCATTCCCCCTGCCTCTATAGGGGTATTCACCCACCCACCCACCCTTGTCTTCCCTCCTTGGCATTCTCCTATACTGGGGGATCTAACACCCTCAGGCCCAAGGGCCTCTCCTCCCCCTGATGTCTAACAAGGCCCTCCTCTGCCCCATATGTGGCCAGCACCATGGGTCCCTCCATGTGTATTCTTTGGCTGGTGATCCAGTCTCGGGGAGCATCAGGAAGTCAGGCCAGTGGACACTGTTGCTCCCTCCCTGGGGCTGCAAACTCCCTCAGCTCCTTCAGTCCCTTCTCCAACTCCTTCATCTGGGACTTGAGGTTAAATTTTCTCTTTTTCCAGGTCATCAGAGACAAGTCAGAGGCACCTTTCCCAGTGTAGTTAATAACATCCTGTCATGTTTTCTAACAGTGGTAAAATAAATACAATTTCATCTGTTAGCCATGTTAAAATATACAATTTGGTGGCGCACTCATGTTATTGTGCAGCCAATACCTTCCTTACCCACTTACTGGCCCCACCTTCCCTGTCTCTTTCACTCCTATCTTTCCTTCTTTCACTGTAGCCCAGGCTGGCCTGCAACTATCTATGTAGCCCAAACTAGATTCAAACTCACAGCATGACAGCAATCCTCCTGCCTCAGCTTCTTCAGTACTGGGATTATAGGCATAAGCCCTCTTACTTTTTCATTATCCAAACTGAAGCTCTCTACTCACTAAACAACAGATCCCTGCCATGTTTTAAAGCCCACATGAATCATGGATAGTAAGGGAACAGATGTCATCTGCAAAGCTTCGTCCCTGATGACAGAGCCTCCTAGTGCCCAGTGCAGCATCTTTTGGTGTGGTCTGAGGAACACTGGAGTGAGGACCATCTGAGAGCCTGCTACTAGTGCATGGCTTCCTTCCTCTGCCTCAATCAGAGTGTCTTGGGTTCCAGCCAAGCCATTCTCTATAACCTGTGTCTGATGGAAATGTGAGGGTCACTGGTCTCACAGGAAGAACAGTGGTGAAGATGACTCATCGTGTAGGGAGGTGGTAACTCAGAACAGGCTGCTCCGGGGAGGCAGCTGCATGGATTTGATTTTCCACTTTAACCTCCTAAGGGTAACCACACATCTCCAGTGCGCTCCATCGCTCTACACTTCAGTCTTCTCTCCAGTTGGAAATTCTAGTATTAACATGTTGCCTATGAAGGAAGAATAAGATTAAGCACACGAGGTGCTTACCATCGCCTCATGGGCGTGAAATCTCTTCAGAAAATGTTAGTTTTTTCATTTTGTTAAGTTTTTTGTTAATGAACACAGCTTCATGCATCCTAGTGTTCCACTTTGCTCTTTTTTTGTGTGTTACCTTCCCTTTGTCCCCCTCCGTCCCCCTCTTCACTTTTGTTGATCCCTTTCTTTACCATAGGTATAGCTCCCTTCTGCTCCGTGGTGTATCTATTCCTCTACTCTCTCCTGGTTCCTTCTCCCCATTCCCTTCAGGCTTCTTTTCTTTCCAATTCCTCTTTCTACTGTTAGGTTGTGTGTGCGTGTCATACACACATATGCATACATACATGAAGGCACACACACGTACACACACATCACACATACACATACTCGTACGCACTCGAACACAGGTACACACATGCACATGCATGCACACACACATACACACACACACACACACACACACACACACAAATCTAGATTCTGCATATGAGAGAAAGCATGACATTTCCTCATCTTTCTGAGTGTTCTAGTCACTTTTCTCATTGCTGTGACCAAATACCTGACCTAAAACAGTTTAAAAAGGAAAGGGTTATTCTGTTTGTATAGTCTGAGGGAATCATTCGTCACAGCAAGGAAGATGTGGTAAGAACAGGTTAGTGGGCCACACTGCATCTGCACTCAGAAGCAGGGATTTAACAAGTCTTGCTCCTATAGTGAGGTTCCACCTCCTAAAAGTTCTTCAGCTGTCTCACATAGCGCTACTATTAGGGAACCAAGCGCTCCAACACGCCAGCTGATGGAGGGCATTTCAATCCGAAATACAACCCTGAATCCGTTTATTTGTTTTGGAGACAAGGTTTCTCTGTGTAGCCCTGGCTGTCCTGGAACTCTCTCTGTAGACCAGGCTGGCCTCAAACTCATAACGATCCGCCTGCCTCTGCCTCTGAGTGCTGGGATTAAAGGCGTGTGCCACCCCTGCCCTGTCTCAGAGTCTGTTTTATTTTGGTTACCATAAAGCTGTCTAGCTCCATTCATTTTCCTGCTGAATACAATTCCATCATGTATATGCACCATATTTTCTTTATTCATCTGTTGATGGACGCCTGGGCTGCTTGTGCATCTTGGTGGTGTAGCAGTCACCACAGATGTGCAACTGTCTCTGTGCTGTACCAACTTAGAGTCCTTCAGGTATATTCTCAGGAGTGGCATAGTTGGATGAAATGGTAGTTCCATTTTTAGGTTTTTAAGAAACCTCCAGGCCTTGTTGGCCATCAGTGGGAGGAGAGGCCCTTGGGCCTGAGGGGGGTAGATGCCCCAGTGTAGGGAAATGCCAGGGAGGGAAGGCGGGAGTGGGTGGGCGGGTGGGGGGAGCACCCTCATAGAGGCAGGGGGAGGGGGATGGGATAGGGGGTTTCTGAAGGGAAGACCTGGAAAGGGGAAAACATTTGAAATGTAAAAAAAGTAAATATCCAATAAAAATGCAAATTGAAAAAAGAAACCTCCATATTGTTGTTCATAGTGGCTATACCAGTTTATATTCCATAAGGGGTTTCTTTTCTCCCAAATCCTTGAGTTCTTATAAACATTTGTTCTCTCTCTCTCTCTCTCTCTCTCTCTCTCTCTCTCTCTCTCTCTCCCTCCCTCCCTCCCTCTCATGTGTATTAGTTTCTTTTCTGTTGCTGTGATAAAATACCATGACCAAACACAACCAAGGTGGCAAAGGGTCTTATTTTGGTTTATGGTTCAAGAGGGCTACCTAGAATCCATCACAGCAAGGAAAGAAAGACAACAGTCATTGGATGCAGCGGAAGTGAGAAGCTGGTTGGTTACATTTTCATTCACATGGGAAACAGGGAGAGAAATAGGAAGAAAAGGCAGGCTGTGAAACCTCAAAGCCAGCCCCCAGTGGCACACCTCCTCCAGTAAGGCTCCAGAAACAGTGGCTACTAAGAGGGGACCAAATGTTCAAATACATGAGCCTATGGGAGGCACTTCTCATTCAGAACACTGCATTGTGTGTATATGAGTGTGCGTGTGTGTGTGTGTGTGTAGATGTGCATGTAGGTATATTCTTCATGTTATTTTTTGGAACACAGTTTCTCACAGAATCTAGAGCTTATCAATTTGTTAGATTCTCCAGTCAGTTAGGCTTGTGGGTCTTTCTGCCTTCACTTCCCCAGTGTTGAGATTAATAGTTGTCTGTGAGCACACAGTGCTCTTTACATGGGCACTTCAGATATGAATTCAGGTCCTTATATTTACCCACAAGTCAATTGTCTACAGGACCATCTTCCTAGCCCATTGTTGGTTTCCTTAATGATTGCCGCTCTGACTGGACTGAAGTAGAATCTCAGTGTTATATTAAATTTGCATTTCTTGGTAATTAAGGATATTGTACGCATTTTCAAATGTTTATTTGAAAATGTTTGTATTTCTTCCTTTGATAACTGTTTATCTGGTTCATTAATTTATTAAGACTATAGAAAGACTTCTGATGAATAGGGATTGGCATAATTAATATTGTAAAAATGGCCATACGATCAAAAGCAATCTACAGATTCAGTGTGATCCCCATTAAAAAGTCTCCATGACTTTCTTCACAGAACTTGACATGACAACCCCAAATTTTATGTGAGATCACCAATGACAGTGAATAGTCAAAGCAATCAATCCTAAGCAGAGAGGTATCGCTCACAGCTCTTGATCTTAAATTACACTATGAAGTTACAGTAACAAAATCAGCATGCTACTAGCACCGAAATAAACACATAGATCAATAGATGAGAGTTGAGGACTCAGGATAAACCCACCCATCTAGAACCATCTAATGCCCAGCAACTCTGTTAAAAATCTGTTAAAAGCATACATTGGAGAAAAGCTAGCCTCTTCAATGAATGATGCCACAAAAGCTGCTAGCCACACAAAGAGTTGGAAACTAGACCTAAATCTCTCATTCCAAACAGGACAGCAGATGAGATCATTCATCACTGTAGAAAGAATGGTATGCTTACAGTTCAGGGGATAGAGTGCTGTCTGTTTTGAAGAATACACTTTTAGTCTTTGAGAAATTCATACATACATATGATGTATTTTGACTGTATTCACCCCTTAACTACTCCTCCCCCCCCCTGAATCCACTCTCTAACCCCTCCCAACCTCATGCCCTGTTTGGTTTTTGTTTGTTTATTTTGTTTTTCCTTCACGGTTAAGTTTAACCTATACTCATGGGTGTGTGGCAATCCACTGGCGCATGGTCAGCCTACCATGCACCATACCCTTGAATTCAACTGGTTCTCCTTCTCCCAGAGTGCTTTTCTTAAATGTCTTTATAGAGGTGAGTTCAGGTGGAGGGGTTTCTGAGAAGAAGAACAAAGTGACTAGTAGTGGTGTGTGTGTTGCCGAGCTGTGGGAAGTGATGAGCTAAATGTGGTGCTGGCTCTAGTCCTGGACACTTACTAAGCTCTTACTGGGGAACAAAGGCCTTCAGGGTTGTCTGAGAATGTTCTAGATGTTTGGATCCTGAAATAGTTTCAGAATGATGTTCACATAGACTCTGGCCAGAAACCTTGGTAGAATGTAGCTTGGCAGGAAAGAAAATAGAGGAGCTTCAGAGTGATGTACGTGACACAGAAGTCACCAGGCCAGGCTGGGGAATTGGGGCTGGGTCACTCTGAGTAAAGTGCGTGTCTATTGGTAGATTGGACAGGCTGATAGATCAGCTTCAAATGTGGTTTCACATCCAAATTTAATATGAAATGTCATCTAAACCTAACAAATATGCCTTTGATAAATACCAGTTAAACCATGAGAGTACTGGTGAGTGAGCAAGGGTACATGTGTGCACATTTGCATGTGGGTGCATGCAGATATGGAGGCCAGAACTCAACCTCAGGTGTCATTCACAGCCAATGACCAGCTCTTTTTTTTTTTAAGACTGGGTCTGTAACTGGGACTTGGGCTTACCAATTAGCTTAGGCTAGCTGACCAGTGAGTCCCAACAATCTGCCTACCTCTGCCTCCTCAGAATTGAATTGCAAGTACATGCTTCCACACCCACCTTTTTACATGAGGACTGGGGATTCACCTCTTGTCCTCAGCAAGTACTTTACCAACTGAGCTATAGTCCCAGACCCCATTAGAGCACTTTTACGGAACATTTGTACTCATTTCCTGTTATTTAGTCTGACACATGTTAGTTAAAACATGTTTGTTAGTCAGTCACTTAGCTGGGTACAACTTTAGTCTTAGCTACCTTTCATGGAGGCAGGAGGATCCCTTGAGGGAACTTTGGGACCAGCTTGGGCTATAAGACAAGACTCTGTCTCAAACTTAAGCCCCCACCAAATATATTGTATGAGTGAGTGAATGAATGAATTATAACTATTGGTTGTTCGGTGTGCTCATAAGAAAGGTGGGATCCTATCATAACTTCAAAAAGGAAGCAGTGTTTGCAAACACAAAACAAGCTAGCCTTTGCTTTAGGGAGGCAAAGCACTGGGAGTATTCCATGATATCCCACTCTGCAAGAGGGCACTGAGAGATTCGGTAGAGAAATTGTTGCCAAGCAGAGGTCACGCATGCCAGCACTCAGGAGGCAAAGGCATGTGGATCTCTGAATAAGAGGCCAGCCTGGTCTACAGAGTGAGTTCCAGACAGAGAAACTGTCTCTCAAAGCAACAACAACAACAGCAGCAGCAGCAGCAGCAGCAGCAGCAGCAGCAAAAGAACAACAACACATTGTTGGTGTTTGTATCGATTTACTTATGCCCTGAAAGTGTTCTTTTAGAGAATGGAATGGCGTTATTTACTCCCACATCTAGGAATAGATTGCTTCTGTTTATGGGGGGTAATAGAAGGGAGCTATAATATAGTTAGGATTGATGGTGGCATCTTTTCTTTTACCATCACAGTTTTTGTTTGGTTGTTTGTTTTCAAATTTTCTGCAGTAAATATGTACTACTTTTATAATTTGTATGTGGGTTTTTTTTCTTTTTTGGTTAAGAAGTTAGTGTGAAATATGTCATAATAGCTTTTTAAAAGTTTGCCTTTAAAAGAATAAAATCCCTGGCATTGTACAATCACAGTTGCTATTTGATAATAGCATTAATAATAGCATAGTGGCACTGAAAGCAAACCACATTCCCTGTACTTCTGTATCAGGAGCCCAGCCTTCCCAGTCACAACACAGGTAACTTAGCGAGGAGACAACACACCCAAGTGCTATGATTGGGTAGATCATAGCTCCCCCTGTCCCCCACTACAGTTGGAGCCTTGGGAAGGACCTGAGAGCTGGTGGTACAGGCTGGAGAAGTTAGCTGGCTTCAGACTGTAGACTTTGCCAACAGCTCTCTGTATATTTACCTTGAGATTACACCATCTTGAAAAATAGCAGAAGTGCCAAAGTATTAGCCTGAAGATGAACAAACAAGGAACCCCAAGCAAAATGATAAAATGTCGTTGCTTGCTCTTTTCCCCCAGTCAGGTAACAAGTCTGAATAGTGTTATCTCTCATCTATGAGGCACAGCTAAAACGAACTTTGAGTTTTAACGAGGTGTTCTATTTGCATCTTTAACTCTACTCAAAACAAGCTGGGTGAATGACATCAACTGTTTGAGCCAGCTGTTGGCCCGGGCATCCACCCAGCATTTGAGGTCATTGGTGGCATCCGTGAGCTGCAGGGGCAATTTTTTTTAGCTTGTTGACTAGAGGGCCCCTCAATGCCTTCCCTGGTGCTAGTGTTAAGTAGACTATGGGTTTGAAGAAGAACATGACTAGAAATGACCATGTAATACACGAAATATGTGAGCTAAAACTCCTTGCGTCTGCCAGGGCTTTGTAGGAGAACTCCCATGAGACTGGAGAGTTATTTAATCTGGAAAATATCTTGTTCAGTGTGATGATGAAGTATAGCCTAGGCGTCACCCATGGGGGACCTACGGAAGAGGGTGCAGTAGGCACAGCCGTGAAGAAACGTTTGCAGAAGCCAGTTCACACCTTCTCTTGATGAAATAGGGATCACCTTACTGAGACACTGTAACATGAGAGTGTGCTAGAGAGGGCAGTTCTGTGAGTTTATCTCCTCTAGGCTGGGTTCTCATCACGTGTATTTTTAATTCTTTGGAAGACACTCAGAGTAATTGAAGAATGACTCTTAAGAAGGCTGGCTTGAGGCAACATTCAGCAAATGGGTGTGTTGATGCTACCTGTCAATTAATTAAAAGTTGCTCACAATAGGAGCCCGCAGTTACGCCAGGGAAGTGGTGGCAGTTGGCTGCTGGGGAAGCTTATGATTTAGATGCACAGGACATGTAAGGCAAGATGCTAAAGGCAGTAGTTTAGGGTCCTTCCTGCTTTTTACTCCCCTTCATGTCTGAGTTTCCAAAATGTGCTGTCTTACCCAGGAATGAGAACTGTCCAATGCCTGAGGAGTTCTGCTGCCCCTGCTGAGATCATGATCTGAAAGGGCATCATGATAAAGACGGGCTAAAGCCAGCCCAGAACCTTCTATCTCAACTGTAAGAAATGACTGGCACGTTACCCTACTCAACTATTCTTGCCCCAGCCTTCCTAATTAGGGTAGGCATTGTCTAAATATGTGGCACTCTCTGAGAGGTCCTCCCTCTTGGCTTCAGTCCATGCTGATTTTTTTGAGGGTTACACAAGAAGTAACTCCTCCGCCCCCCATTTTACAGACGAATGTACCAATGCTTAGTGAGCCTGAGTTGTCCAAAATCAATCTGTTAAGCAAGTGGTAGAGGCAAGCTCTGAAGCCTGTTCTGTGAGCCTTTAAAAATTTCAGCAGTATCTCCTATAGTTGCTTGCTGTATCTGGTGGTTTGAATGAGAATGGCCTCCTTAGGATCACATATTTGAATGTATGGTTCTTAGTTGATGGAACTGTTTTGGGAAGGACTAGGAGGTGTGGCCTAGTTAGAGGAGGCATGTCACTGGGAGTGGGCTTTGAGGTTTCAAACGTCCAGGCCAGGTCTAGTTTTTCTCCCTTTCTGTCTCCAACTTGTGGGTCAGGATATAAGTTCTTAGTTCCTGCTCCAGCACCATGCCTGCCTGCTTGCTGCAATGTTCCCTGCTATGATGGTCATGGACTCACCCTCTGAAACTATAAGCAAGCCCCTAATTAATGATTTCTTCTATAGATTGTATTGGTCATGGTGTTCATGCACAGCAGCAAAACAGTAACTGAGACACCGTTCAAAGTCCGACAGTTGAGGGAGCAAGTAGAATGGAAATGCAGTTTGTGATCCTCAGAAACTGCAGAGAATTGGGAATTATGTACCTGTGTAGCTTCCACATTAATCAGAATGGAGAAAGTTTTAATCTGAGTGTAGTGACTCATGACTGTATTCTAAGCATCGTGGGAGCCTTGAGGCAAGAGGAGTGCTGCAGATGGAGGATCACTGCAGATGAAGGACCACTGCAGATGGAGGACTGCTAGAGATGGAGGACCACTGTAGATGGAGGACCACTGCAGATGGAGGACTGCTGCAGATGGAGGACTGCCTATTGTATATAGTGAGACTGTATCTCAAACAAAACACAAAATAGTCAAGTATTTTCAGTACTTCTGAAAGAATGCCACTTGGAATCTTTCCACTTTATGCTTCCACTCCCTCAGCTCCTCAGGTGGATTCTAGCTCCATAGCTCAACTTTGCATGTTAGAGACAGCCTTGGTCTGTAGAACTTGATACCATTTTGAAAATGTTCTGTGTACCTGAGCTGACTAGTACAGCAGTCACTAACTCATATGACTCATGAATATTTGAAAGGCGGTGAGCACAAGCAGAGAGGAAGGTTCTGACTTCTCTTGTACTGGAGTCACAGGCAGTTGTGAGCTGTCTGGTGTGGGTGCTGGGAACCGGTCAGGTCCTTTTGAAGATCATCAAGCACTCTTGACCACTGAGCCATCTCTTCAGCCCCAAGTTATAGTAGTTCTTGAAAACTTATTTATGTAGCAGTTTGTGGCTGCTGGGGTACAACGGGAGGGAGTTTTCATTTTGGATGTGGCCTTTTGTAGGTTACTCATGCTCTAGTAGACGGCCCTATATGCATGCACACACCAGTATCACTAACCAGACTCTGTGGGTTAAAAAAAATGTACATGAGGTTGGAGGAAGATGTGGTGGGCTGGTTCTCAGAGGACTTGGCTCGGAGTAAGTGGGGAGTGACTTTGATCAGAGCACACTGTGCATGTATAAATAAACAATGATAAAAGCATCCAGACTACAAGATCTTCTCCAGGTAAATCTATTTTGAAAACGTGCTCCCTTTCTGTGGCTCTCCTTTTTAGTGTTCTGAAAGGCAGGAGTTTTAAGTTCTGACTAAGCCCATTTCATCCTTCCCTCTTCTTTATGGTCAGTGCCTTTTCTGTCCTAAGAAAATGATCTGTGTCTTAACATTATGAAGACACTTTAAAAAAATTTTTTTTCTTCCTAGAAGGTTTACCTTGTGGACTTTCTGTTTGGGCCTGTAATCTGTTATGAGTTAATCTTGTGTATGTTGGGGGTATAATGGGCCATATTCTGGTGGACAGAGATGAGTCTCATGAGCAGGGTAGCATCAAAATCCTGTTCCTCTTCTTGTGACTTCAATCTGGATGCTTACAGTTCTTATTATTTCTGGGGAGATGACTGTATTTACCAGAACGGCTTCCTCTATGACTTTTACAACTGAGACATAACTTGATATGGGCAACATTTTTGTGAACCTCTTTTTTTTTTTCCAATTTTTTGAAGGTATAAGTTGAAAACTGCTTCTGTAGTATTCTCATCTACATGTCATGACAAACATACACAGAATATAAAGTTGAGTTGTCTAGGTCTTTGGAGTCTTAAGCCTGACTTTTCAGACTCTGAAAGATTTCTAATCAAGAAAGTTAAAGCTATGAGGGGTTAAATCTTTGTGGTCTTGGACAAGGACTCAGATGAGTGCACCAGAGCCTTGGGGGAATGTTTCAAAGCTTTATTTCCTGTGAGTTATGGAATTTCCATCGCAATAGTTCAGAGAAAGGAGGTCAGGAGGGAGTGGAGCTGCAGACACTTGGAAGAAGCAGCAGAGGGGACCAACTTGTACCATGCAGTGTTTGTGTGTGGGCATGTGCACACTGTACCCACGTGCATCATGTCCACATGACAGGGAGATAGGGAGGACAGACTCGTCAGAGCACAAATTCCTTCTTTAATCTCTTTGCATAGTGGGTCTGGGGGAAGAGAATGTATAAGTAAACAGCCATCCCCTGGTTGGCTGGCTGGCATCCACGGATCCTTGAGCAACTCAGTAAAACCTTAAAGGTTTAAAGATGCAAGTTAGACTGTTAAATTCTGTGTCCAGCATTGGCAGTGACTTAAGTGCTTCTTTCTCTTGGTGGTGAAATCCATGAACAGCTTCCACTCTTATTGGCAGGATAAAATGTTCTCCTGAGAACTTTAGACAAGCTCTCAGCTCTGCACTGGGTATTCCTCCTCCCTTATCTGTTGTTAGGTATGCTGTTTCCTCTATTCAAAGTCTCGTTGGCTATAAATAATTGCTATCTTTCTATAAGTCTCAGCTCAAATCCTCCATCTGTCAAACCGTTGCTGGTCTTCTGGTCAAGAACCATCTGAACTATGCACACTGTAACAGGTGCAAAAACTATTTTTCTGGTAACCAAGGCCTGCTTATTTATTTATTTATTTATTTATTTATTTATTGGTGTATATTCATTGTACACGGTGCTAGCTTTCGTAAGGCCATTCTCATACAAGTCTGTAATATACTTCATTAAATTCTCGTGTTCATCCTAAGGTTGCTGTCTCAGATCCAGCCAATCATTTCTTTCTTTAGAGTAACAGAAAAGAATAAGGGGGGGCACTCCCTGTACCTTCAAGGACATTTATCCGAAGTTGCAAACCACTTTTGCTTATATCTCATTAGCTGTAACTTAGTCACATGGCCACGTTTAGATATAAGGGGTAGCCATAGCCCTGCCCTGAAATTCAGACATTATACTATTGAGGATAACCATGAGCACAGATTTCCAGAGAGGGAGAGGACCATGAGTAGGAGTCTCTGTCAGCCAAGTGATACTCTGCTGTTGGAAACATTAAATGAGATAATACATACTACTGTTGGAGCATGTTTTACACACAGTTCACGTTCTGCTAAGTATTAGCCATTGTTTTTATAATTAATAATCTCTTCAGCATATTTGGGGCTCCTTCAATGCTGACTGTTGCTGCTCTATTGAAATCCCTCTGCAGCATCTAAAGAAGACCATTACTCAAGATGGCTTCCCCTTTGTTAAACAGCTCTGCAAGACAGGGAAATCTTTACTAGGTTGGCTGAAGACTTCCTTCTTAATAATTCATATGCTTTGGCCCTTATCCTGCCTCTTGAGACAATGTGAAATGAGCCTTTATTCATCCTGAGACTTCAGATAGGCGCAGACAGCAGTCAGGACTCCCACTTCATTTTCTGGCTCTAAACATGCATCTCATCATCTCATTATTTATCTGGCACAGGGTGGGTGAACTTCTCTTATGAAGGGCCAGATGGTAAATATTTTTGGCTTTGTGTAACACGTGGTCTGGGTCACAACTCCCCAACTCTGCAGTTATAACGTTAAAACAGACAGATATGACATAAATGAGCAGATGTAACTGCATTGCTGCAATAAAACTTTATTTATAAAGTCTGGTAGCCTGCCAGCTTTGGGCCTCAGGCTGTAGTTTTCAACTCCTTGTTTTATCCCATGAAAAACTATTAACAGCATTATTCTTGGCTGATGGGCCCCTATTCTGATGCTAAAAGCTTCCCGAGTATCACTCCCCAATTCCTTATACCTTTTATCTGTTTTTCTTATCTTACTGCTTTGTCTAGGACTCCCAACACAGCTTGGATCTCCGTAGCTCTGTGTCTTTTGGTTATTCATTCTCCTAATCATACTGTTTACCCCCAATAACTCTCTAGCTTAGAATACTACCTTGACTTGTTCCCCCGATTTGACGTACCCTTAGACCATGCATTCTTTGAACTCTATGGGGGAGGGGGGGTCCTTTTCCAGTCTCCCTCATAAGCAAGTCCATGTAAGAAAAGCAATCAAGCTCATTTTACTTCCTTTTGCTTTTTAAAGATGTTAGGGTACGGCCCACATTTTTGTGCTTCTAATGTTGTTTAGACAATATCATAATGCCCGCTGTAACTTTAATCCTCATGTTATTTGACCACCTCTTTTAAAGTCAATCCAGGACTGCCCAAGAGGGTCTAGATAGAAATCAACAGTCGTTGGTTGGCTATCCACCTTTGACATATGTAACATACATGTTTCTTCCTAATATTATAAATGTAGAAAGGATAATTTAAGCATGAGAACTCATCGATGGTCATAAAACTGATTATTTCAAGGAGTTGATTCCAGTTATAAAACAGAAACGACACCCAAGCAGACCTGGTGAGTTGTCTATTGAGAGTAAATTCAATACCATGTCACCGTCACAGCATAGCCACTGAGCTTTGATTGTCCTTTCTTGTGAATAGTATAGAATAACAGGCATACCACCTGACTTGGTATCTTCCAAAGCATTTCATTCACAACCTGTTTTTTGAAGGTAATTTTATTCCTATTTGCAGGAGGGAAACTCATGTCCAGGCTATACAATATCTTCCAGACATGACTTCCCTTCACAATGTTCTTCTCTGAAGGTGCACTCTGCGTCATCATTTTGCTGACTCCTGCTTGTCTTTAATAATGCAGCTCAGTTATCTTCTCCAGGATCCCACTGTGAAAACTAATCTTGCCTCATGCTCACCATCTGTTTTAGGTGTTCTTCCTTAGTGTTGGCACAACCCTGTTTGTAACATACCTTGACTGGCCATTTATTAACTCATAAAGAAATCAAGGGCAAGATGCTTGCTTCATTTAATTTTGCACTCAGCAAACATTTGTTGAGAAAAGAAAGATCCTGAGATGGAGCCAAGGCTAGGGAGTCAGTTCCCCGTGATGTTTCTCATTCCTGACTACAGCTGGAGCAAAACAAAGATCATTGCTTCAGCGGACTGTCTACAATCTCCAGCTTTCTGAAACAAACTCCAATAAAAGATAGGCTACTCCCAGCAGCCGTGTGTCTGTAAACAACTGAACCTGAAACCATGAGGTCTCACACTGGGTGTTGGAGAAAACAGCACAGTTCATGATTAGGAAAAGCTCTGGAGTCACACATCTTAGATTTGAACCCTCCACCGTTCCTTGACTCAGCTTTTCTAGGCCTTAGTTTCCAGCTTCCCAAGTACAGAGAGCAGAGCTTACTTCCATTATCTGTTGCTATACAGCAATATACAACAAAATTTATGGTGAGAAACAATAAACATATATTATTTTATATAACTCCGGGTAGGCATTTCGGAGAGGCCTTATATGATTGAGGGTCACCTCTCTCCTTCCCTTTCTCCTCTCTTTCTTTCTTTTGGTTTTCAAGACAAGGTTTATTCATGTAGCCCTGGTTGTCTTAGAACTCACTGTCTAGACCAGGGTAGCCTCGAACCCACAGAGATCTGCCTGCCTCTGCCTCCTGAGTCCTGGGATTAAAGGCATGCACCACCACTGCTGGTGGTTGAGGGTCTCTTATGAGGTTGCAGGTGCTGGCTGCCGCTGTAATCATTGGAAGCCTTGACTGTGGCCAGAGGAGCCTTTCTCAAGATGATTAGCTCATCAACCATTGGTGGGAAGGGGAGCGTGGGAGGGAGGCGTGGGCGGCAGGGGTGGTGAGGAGGCTAGGCAGCAGCTGATCCAGAGCTCCGTGACCTACTCCCAGAATTCCTCAGTTCCTCCCTCATCCCATGGGAATTTGCTTGGCTCTGTTATGGTTGCATGCTCGTGCTGGCTGTCTACCCCACAGTATAATATGCAGCACAAGGAAGAGGTTCAATTTGGTTAAAGGAGAAAGGACGAAGCCATTAAATTAGCTAAGTCATTTAAAACATAACACCTTCATAAATCAAAGTCTTTCATGTCTACTTACATTTGACTGAACAATTTCTTACTTAAATGAAACCAAAGGGATATTTTCTTTAAGTGTGCAGTTTGTGAGGGGGAGGGGACAGAAATGTTGACTAGTGACGCTTTTTGGAATATTTAAATCCTGTTAATTTCTTTCCTTCCTTCCTTCCTTCCTTCCTTCCTTCCTTCCTTCCCTTCTTTTTCTTCTTCTTCTTCTTCTTCTTCTTCTTCTTCTTCTTCTTCTTCTT
>JADRCH010000142.1:4806809-4856882 GCA_019843965.1 Rhynchomys soricoides | reverse complement strand
TCTTCTTCTTCTTCTTCTTCTTCTTCTTCTTCTTCTTCTTCTTCTTCCTCCCCCCCTTCTTCTTCTTCTTCCTTCCGTCTCATATCTTTTTTGTTTACCTTTGGTTTTGTAAATGTTTAAAACTAACTGAATCATTAATTATTTTAATTGTATTGCTTCTCTTCTAGGTGGTCAGAGCGTACACCTTCAGACTGCCCTTAAATAACCACACAACGATTCATGTAGAAATGACCTCGTAGAATCGCTGTTTCAGGCCCTCCTCTTGACCTCTGCTCTGCCCAGACAGTTCACTTCAATGTTTATTAGAAAGCCCACAACACACAGTCATTATTTTTGCTTTAAATGATGAATTATCTTGCTAAGTGACTTTAAAAATGAAAAAATTATGCACATATTCAATACATTTAGGCTTTCTGTTCTATTATAGATAGACATATCTAGACTTTTTCTTCTGCACAAAGGTCTTTCTTTATCATTTTCTGTAGTTCAACCCTGCTAGAAAAAAGGTCTTACTTCATCTTCATTTGTTGAAGACATTTCTTTGCTATTGAATTCTGCTTAATAGTTTTTTCTTACTCTATTCTTTCCTTGCTTGAATTGTTTCTGATGAGAATATATTGTCTTACCTTTACAACTTCTGTCTTATGTCCCTAGTGCCTTTGGCCTTTCTGAAGTTCTAGCTTTTTCTCTTTTACACACACACACACACACACACACACACGTACTATTAGGTTCTACTTGGGTCTGAAAACTCTCTAAGCAGTGAGCTCAGGTATTTATACTATGCTCACTTTATTTTTCTTTTGCTTCAGATATCAATATTTTGCTTTGACTGTTCATCTTGTGAAAACCATTCTTTTTAATTCTTTTTCCCCCGATTAGACTTTATTTAATTTACCAGGGTAAATCTGATTTTTGTACTCCATTTTTGCTGGAAGCAGAAGTTCTGTATTGTCAAGCCAAAATGATAAATCCTTAAAATATTCAAACTAACTGTTGATTGCAAAACTCTCTCCTCGGAATTAACCTATATTTTTTATTAACTTAAAGTTACCAACTCGCTTTTGAAAACCTATTTAATGCCATAATGTTTGACATTATCTCATTTCTTACAGGGACCAGAAAACACTCAAACTGGATTTTTAAATCATTGCACATTAACAGTAAACCACAAGTTGCAGAATGTGATCCTGAACAAAATCCTTCTAAAAAAATTAGCTTCAGGCAACAGAGAAAAGAAACTGGACCTGTTGTTTTGAAACACTGGTGTAAACCAAACTGTTCTTGTAGGAAATTACAACTGGAAAGTTTTGTTTGGCTCTTAATATACCTGAATGAAAGGAACTGTCAGCTTGCTCCTCTCAAAGAGTGGAATTATCTGAGATTATCTGTTGTCTGGACATGATCACCAGGGAAGGGAACATAGAAGAGTAGCTGAAGGGAGCTAGTCAAGATGACGTCCGAAGAAATGGCAGCTTCTGTTCTTATCCCTGTGACTCAAAGGAAAGTGGCTTCTGCCCAGACAGTGGCAGAAGAGAGGAGTGAAAAAGTCTCAGATGCCGGTATTCCTAAATCACGTGCTGGTAGGCAGGGCGCGCTCATCCCTCGTAGCATCTCACAGTGGAACAAACCTGAGGAAGAGTCTTCTACAAGTGATTTGTCCAATGTCTTCTCAATAGCAAGGGGGCAACTAGTCAGCGATGAGAATCACAATAAAAAGTGCTGGCAGGAAAATGTACCCGATTCCGCGAAAAACCACGCGATTAACTGCAACAGCATATTGCGAAGCCATCAGCATGAGCTTCCCCTGAGCCAGCTTTGTGAAACCTGTGACTCCGTCACAGAAGAAGACCTGTGTTTGCAACCTGGAATTCCTTCTCCACTGGAAAGGAAGGTGCCCCCTGGAGTTCAACTGGAGATGGAGGACTCTCCCATGGACGTGAGCCCTTTGGGAAATCAGCCTGGGATCACGGAGACCAGCGGACCTCACTCTGACGGCAACATGGAGATATTTCATTTCCATTATGAAGCTGACAGGACAATGTCGGATGCTTTTCATACGCTCTCAGAAAAAATAATTTTGGATGACTGTGCAAATTGTGTTACTCTTTCTGGGGGACAGCAAAATAGAAATTACATGGCGTATACTTGTAAACTGGTGGGATTGACAAGAACCTGTGGTGGTAAGAATGGGCCGCTGAAGTTTGACCGGTGTACCTCGCAGCACGATGAATACCCGTGCTTTGAAAGCTCCTGTCCGAAGGCCAGCGCGGTCTGCTCAGGTGGTGGCTTTTGCGAGGATGGCTTTACTCACGGCCCTGCTGCCAAGACTTTTCTGAACCCTCTGGAGGATTTCTCTGATAATTGTGAAGACGTAGACGATTTTTTTAAAAGCAAAAAGGAGCGGTCCACTTTGTTAGTCCGAAGGTTTTGTAAAAATGACAGGGAAGTTAAGAAGTCTGTGTATACTGGGACAAGAGCAATCATGAGAACCCTGCCTTCTGGCCATATTGGGCTGGCTGCTTGGAATTATGTTGATCAGAAGAAAGCTGGTCTCATATGGCCTGGTGGGAATGTAATGGGACCTCTGTCAACAATGGACATAAGGCAAAGTGGGAGCCAACGTTTGTCTGAAGCCCAGTGGTGTCGGGTAAGAGTTTGAGTTTCTTCCCATCCCTTTTTTGTTTTACCTTTTCTCCTTTCCTTCACCCTCCTTTAGGAGTTTGGATACAGGGTCTTACCATACAGGCCTGGAACTTGCTATGTACATGGCCTAGCTTGATCTTGAACTTGTGATCCTCCAGAATCTTGAGATTGCAGTTGTCCCTGTTTTCATTATTTCAGTAAACTTGATTTTTTTATTCTCTATTTATATTACTTTAATTGATGGAAAAGATAGAGCAAGATCTGTCAACATATGATTCTTACAGAAGTCATTTGTGGTTATTGGGATTTAGATGTTCCAATTTATAGGTCTCAAGTCTGAGTTGACTCAGCGGCGATATAGGCCATAAAATACACACAGGCCTCTGACGGGAGTGGAGAAATTAGAGATTTTCTGATGACAGAAAAAATGACTTTGTCCATTAGCTTTGGAGATACATTCTCAAGTCTTTTTTGTGTTTCGTGATCCACTGTGGCCTTTTGTTTCACTGGCCTGAAGGAGCTTAAATCTTGGGGCTTCCACCACATTACAGCCAAAGGTCTTTCCTCTCTTCTCCCTTAGACTTTTTTTTTTGGGGTGTGTGTGTGTGTGTGCTGTGTACCTACCTCTTCAATGAAGTCTACAGATGTAAAATAACACTTTAAATGTATCAAATGCAATAGAAAATAGTAAAGGAGAAAATTATGTTGACTTACATTTATGAGACATGAGATGATTTTGAAATTGTGAGCTGGGAGTTTAAGTGCATCCACACTGGCCATTGCTACCTAGCAGTGTGATAGCATCTTGTTCTAGGCAATCACTCTATTCTGCGCAAACAAAGACAACAGGTCACCCTAAATAGCCATAAGATTGCAAGATATCCACCATGGTTTTTTCATGATGTGAAAAAACCTTTGTTATTTTTATTGGTGGCAAGATCAGTTACTTCTGCCTCTATCTAACTTTGTTGTAAAAATTCACAATTAAAGAAATGCTACATAAGATGGATGAATATATAAAATATATATTCATCTATCATATATATGTATATATATACATATATATATATATATTCTATATATATTTTCTCATCCAAGTTTCCAGGTCCTCTGAATTCTTTACACGGTTTTTTCTCTTTAACCATACACAGCCACGTGACCTTCTCTGGATTGATCTGCACTGCTGAAGTCAACACTATATACTTTACTTTTTCACTGTTTCTTTTTCTTCTTTTCTTTCTTGTGATAGTCTCATGTAGTCCAGGCTGGTCCTGAACTTACTATATGGCCAAAGCTGGCCTTGAACTCCCAATGATCCTCTGTTTCTAACAAGTGCTGGGATTACAGGATTGCACCACCAAGCCCCATCACCTGTTCTATCCTTGCTAAACATTCCTGCTTCCTTTGGGATCCTCTATGGGAAACTGTTTCTAGAACTCTCACTTTTCAGTTTCAGTTCTTCACACTTCTTCCTCTTCTTTTTTTTTAATTTTACTTTTCCTACTTCATTTACATTTCAAATGTTTCCCCCTTTCCAGATCTTCACACTTCTTTATTAACCTAAATGAAGCTTCCGGAGGAGGCTTGTGTTGTCTGAGAGTTTTAGGATGACTAGCAGAGTGACTATGCTTCCTTTGGCTCCCCCAAGCCTGAGGTGGCTGGGCAGAGCTTCTAAAGGCCTTCACCAGTCAGGCCCTGGGCTGATTAATTTACAATAGAAAGAAACCAAACAGTTTCCTCCTTGCTTTGTCTCTTGAGGCTGGGAGCGGTTACCACAGCACGGATAGACCGGAGCTAAGGAAGGTCTCTTCCCTTTGTCTCAGCTGCCCTCCTGGAGGCTGTGAACATTTTTTTGTTGGCATTATGTATAGTTGAGCATGGGCTTGCTGTCCTGTTTTTATCGGGAGGATTCTGTAAAGGAGAGTCCCTTTTCGACATGCATGCTGTACCTCCTCGGAAAGTCACTGCTCTTCCCTAAAGTATAGCCTCTTCCTCACATCTGTCTCTTTAGAGTCTGGTGGAAATGCTTAGCAAAATTGGCACAGCTGAAATGTATTCACTTGCCTTGGGTCTTGTGAATTATGCCCTTCATCCGAGGATGTGGTACCCCAGCCATACCCCAGCCACACACTCCCATTCCGTTTTCCGGTTGTTTCATGTGTATCCTGCCTGGCTGCTCAGTCAGATTGTAAGAGCCCTATCCTCTTTTTGTCTATATAATGCAAACATAATTCAAAATGCATAGAAAGCCAGGACAATGACATGGCTGGAAACAGACGCTAGAGTTAGCCCATATTTAAATCATGGCTCGGGACCCCTAAGTGATTGACAGGTCCTAATTACCTTTCAAGTAAACCAGGCATAAAGGCGCCATGGTAGGCCACTGTACAGAGAGATGCTATCCTTAGCACAGTGCTGAAAGCAGTGAGTTCTGTCCTCCCGACCTTTAGTTTCTTACTTGGTGGTGGACTCATTCCCACCTTGTCCTGCTCTTTGGTGGCCTCTCAGGGAAATCTACAGCAGTGTGAATTCTAATGCTCAGATGACTCCGTATCTGCAGGCTGTGAGTTTATTGACGTCCATGTGATACAAATTGAAAGTATTTGAAATGCAAAATTGCTAGTACTGTAGTGTAGTGATAGAGGGCTCGCCTATTAGATATAAAACCCTGAGTTTAAATTCCAATAACCACTGCCTCCCTCCTACCCACAAATATTTAGCCAGCCTGACACCCTAGATCTATATCTCAACTACTCAGGCACCTGAGGCAGAAAAATTGCAAGTTCAAGGCCACTTTGTGAGACCCCATGTCAAAGTAAACACACACACAAAAGCCTGAGGATATAGCTTACTGGTGGGGTGTTTGCCTAGCATGTTAGAGGCCCTAGGTTCAGTTCCAGGTAAGACACAAGTACACACACCTCTTCTAAGCATATACAGCTGGTTTTTCTGGTCATTATTCCCCCCCACAACACAGCACAGCACAGCAACTGTTTGCAAAGCATTTACATCATATTAGTGGCTATTAGTAATCTAGAGGTAGTTAAAAGTATATGCAGGGGTGAATGAATACGTAGCATGCACACACTAACCAATTTTATGTAAATGACTTGAATATCAGCAGTTTTGAGTTTCCATGAGGGTCCAAAGAGCAACTATATTACCTTGGCCTATAACACGTTGCCCAAACAGTCCTTCCTGTGCATCGCTGGCATGTGTTATCCATCTAATTAGTTCTTTGACATCATACTTTTTGTTTCTGGGTGTGTTGGTCAGAACAGTCCAGTGAATTTATATTTTCACAGCTGTGTGGAGAGAATGGGTTTGGGTGAAGACAGTAATGAGGATTCATGCTTGCTGACTAACCAGATTGTTAGCCTCCTCCTGCTTGTAAAACATTAAAGACCCCTCCCCCATCCACTCCCTCCTCCTCTAAATCTATTGGCTCGACAAAGTGCAGTCTTTGGCAAGTGTCTACAGGTTAAACATTTGACTAAGGGTGCTTATCCTTTTCCTTGTTTTGTTTTTTAATACCACTTTAAGATTTATTTATTTTATGTATGTATCCTCTATCTGCATGTGCACACACACACCAGAAGAGGGCGTCAGATCCCATTGTAGATGGTTGTGAGCCACCATGTGGTTGCTAGGAATTGAACTCAGGACCTATGCTGAGCCATCTCTTCAGTCCCTTTGATTTGTTTTTAAAATTCTCTCCCTGTCTAAGTCTTGTGGAGTTCAAAAGCCTCAAGTTATCTAACAGGCGGGTTCAAGCACAAAAAGCACCGGGTTTGTCTTGACAAACGTGCTCTGCCTGGTAGTGGTGGAAGGGGATCTGGGCAGCCAAGACAGAAATCACCAGCTCTCATGGGAGCACCTCCAGGATTTCACTTCTTTGACCCATAGAGGGGTCACTCTATATGAATACTTATGGCAAACCAGAGAAGATTCATACTGAATTCTAAAAAGAATAGGAAATAATTTAAGAAGATTTTATAAAGAAAAACAACCCATGTTTAAAAATCTTATATTAGAAAACTGTAAGTAAAAAAGATAGTCACAACTAGCTTCTTGTATCCTGCCCCACCTCTTCCTAAAATGCTGGTTCTTTACTGCCAAGCACAGAACATTAAATTTAAGAGGCAATGAGGAATTGAACAGTAATACCTTTGTTGAGATAAATGTGTTGGAGGAAGGGAGGGACGGAGGGGGAGAGGAAGGGAGAGAGGGAGAAAGAGTGTGCATGTATGCTGGGAATTGAACCTAAGGCCTCATGCTTGGTAGGCAAGCTGAGGTATTGTCAAACGGAGCTAAACCAAACCTTAGGAAATACTAATACCTCTGATATGTGACTCACTGCGGGTAAACTCATGTCCTAAGTTAAAGATGTAACTCTTATAAAGGACCCGATCATTTGAACCCCACTGTCCAGCCTTTGAAGTAGCAAAAAGACCTTATTTTCTGCTTTGAGCATTTGGTTGCCCTGGAGATCAGTGGCAATTTGATCTGTGAAATAATTACATTTTCTTTGGGTGCTTAGACTAAGCTGGAAGCCAGTGTCTGGTGAGCTCCCTGGTGGCTCCTTTCTCTACTGAAGCTTCTACAGCATTTATGACATGAAGTTAGGAAGAATCCACCCTTTCCTGCTGATTGGTGTGTGTGTGAGGAAGAGCCAGTTCCCTAGCCCCACACAATGCAGTTAGAGCCAGTACATCAGTGATGGGCTCTTCCAACCTGGGGTGAAAGGAACCACTTACCTTGATTAGCTCCCTTGGAACAGCAATGATGCATCTACCTCCTCATCTCTGTGGTTGCTCTCTTTGGCTAGGATCTGATAAAAGATAGAATAAAAACCTTCCATTTGGATTCTGGTTTAAGATGTTTGTTTCTACTACTCTTAAGATCGTGGGACAGGATCAGCCTTAGGACTTCCCCCCTTTGCTGTAGTTGTCCTACACAAATGCAGATCTCAACTTCAGAGACCCATCTCTCGGAAAGGCTATTTGTATGTAGCCTGACAATGATCTGAGCCAGTGGGTAAGGGCATGCCATCAGGTGAAGGTCTGGTCTCATCCTTGCCCTGCACTTTACAGGCTGGGACCTCAGGATGTCATGGAATGATGGCCATAGTCATAAGCAGTGGATGTTTCCCTCTCGGGGAACACACAGACAGCAGACAGTGGGGCTCAGAGACATGTTAGGATGGTGGGGAGGTTTCCATCCTGCTGGCCAAATGATTCAGCATCATTGCAGGGCTGGGTGTGACTATCTTCTGCCCTCCATGACACACTGGTGGTTCGTTCCTCCCTGAAAAACTGTTCTCAGAGTCAGAGAGCTGACTCATGCTCCAGCCCTCAAAGGCTTCAAGGAACCCGCATGATGCTCTCTTTGATGGTCTGGATACAGCAAGAGTTCAAGGGTGCAAACTCCTAACCTTTACACTAGGTCCCTGCCTAAACTCTAACCCCTTCCCTTGTGTAGGCTCTGAACACTCAAGCCCTCAGAAAGCTCAGCAGAAAACCTCCCAGCCTACAGCAACACAAAGAGCTGCCGGTCTCTCAGGGATAGAAAGTGCCCCTTCTCTTTTCGAAGCACAAAACTGTATCTCCTTGGTTGGGGCAAGGGGTGTTCGATGTCTTCTCTTTTTATACGGTTTTGTGGAGATACAGTTTACCTGCTTATATTCAAAGATGAGTGTACCTTCACCAGTCAGCCCGGAACACTCTCACGCCCTAAGAGAGCCCCCACCCTTAGCATCACCACCACCTGCCTTGGCCTCTTCTTTAATCCTTCACATCCACTATTTCTGTCTCTGTAGAATACCCTATTGTGGATTTCCATACACCTGGACTTGCAGAGTATATGATATTTTCAGAGTGGCTTAATTCACTTGCCTCAGTATTTTCCGGCCAATCGACACTATAGCACGTATTTGTGCTTCATGATTTTTTTTCTTTTTACTGTGCCACTGTATTGTATTTCTCCACTCATTAGCTGCTGAACATTGAGCCTTTTCTGCTCTGTGGCTGTGATTCTGAGTAATGCTTTTGTGAAATTGGTTTTTTTTTTTGAAGAGAAAAGGATTGAACTCATGGCTTTTTCCATGCCAGGCAGGTGCTCTGTCACTGAGCTGTATTCCCAGCCATGTGAGCTTTCAAACACAGGCTTTTGAAAGAACATACATTTCCTGTTCTTGTCAGTATATACCTAGGATTGATGGCGGGTGCTTATACTTGTACTTTTGACCTTTTCAGGGGTCAGCAGACAGTTCCTCCTAGTATCTGCCTCATGCCCTGAGTGAAGCATGATATACCGATGCCTCTGCCACCCCAGGGGGCCTTGTTATTATCTCTGTCTTTGCTTAGACCCATCCTACTTGGATATGAAGTGATAATCTCCTCACACTTCTTATTTGTATTTTCCTGGTAGTTAATCCCTCTGAGCATTTCCTCATGTGCTTGTTGGCCTTTTGCATTTTAATTTCTGGAGAAATTTCTAGTCAAATTCTGGAACTGAACCCAGAAGTCTTACATATACTAGACAAAACCTCAATCACTAAACAATCCATGCCTTTTGTCCATTTTAAAATTAAGTGGTCTTTCATTTTGAGTTCTTTTATATATTCTAAATATTAGTCCGCAATCAGCTATATGTATGTCTCTCTCTGTGTGTGTGTGTGTATGTATATATATATATATATATATATATAGAGAGAGAGAGAGAGAGAGAGAGAGAAAATGGCAAAGATGGTTCACAACTTTAATACCCATGGAATTTGTTAAATATTTCCTGAAGACATGTTTATTTCTTCTCTTTCTTAATCTTCCTCATGTCACTCTGCAATCAACGGTTTTAATTGTGAGTCATTCTCCAGAATCTTATCTGTTCCCTTAACTCCGATTTGCACAGCTTTGCAGTCTCCTCTCCCCATTTGCCCTCACAAAATTTTATCACACAGATCACTTTTCTAGTTAAATGAATTATATTTCTCAGAGGAATTTTTGGGAAATCAGAGTTTGAGTGTGCAAGTGGGCACACCACCAGAAGGGCATCATGACAGCTCGGGCGGAAGTCACTGCTTCATGATAAAAATATTCTGTCATGCACAGGTGCCACATAACCTAGAACTGTGGTGAACCAAGTAAGGTGTCCAGCGTGCAAAATTTAAGGAGGCGCTATGTTTTCAGGTTTCACATGTGGCAACCTTATACTCTCCAGTGACTGCCTCCTTAAATTTTGAATGCTGGGCAGCTAAAGTCTCTCTCTCTCTCTCTCTCTCTCTCTCTCTCTCTCTCTCTCTCTGTCCTAGCCCTGGATGAAACAAAGGTTTAAGAAAGCCTGTAATTATCATCTTTGTTTGAGAATGTTCTCCACAGGTCCCATAAACTTTGGCAAGGATAGTCTTAAAACACAAGCAGGAGTGGCTCTTACATTTTTTAAAGGTTGAAAAAAAATATAAAGAAGACTATTTCACAGCAAGTGAAAATTATATAAAACTCAAGTGTCCGTGCTGGCGGAGGTTTTAAGAAAAGTTTTTGGAATGCAGCCACCCTTGTTCCTTTCCACACTGTCTACAGCTGCTTCCACACTGAAACAGGGGAGCCTGGGTGCCAAAGTAAAGCCCAAACCAGCCTTTGTTCTGTGGCCTTTTACAGTAGAAGTTTGACTTTTCAGGCTAAGGGACTGGTCTACACCTGGCCACTCCCTATCTACACTTTCTTTGGGCCTGAGCTTTGTGTCCCTTCTTCTCAGAGGTCTTCTGTGTCAGCCTGACTCCCACCCCACACCCTGGTCTAGAATTTCTCTGACAGTCAAAGTCAGTGCTCTATACATAATTCTTGAATGTCTCCCTGGCTTACAAATAGAGAAACACAGTTCATACCTGCTCCTATTCTTTCTGCTTTCTCTCTCTCTCTCTCTCTCTCTCTCTCTCTCTCTCTCTCTCTCTCTCTCTCTCTTTCTCTTTCTTTTTCTCTTTCTCTCTCTTTTTCAGGCCCACTGCAGACTTGTTAGCCAGCCCTCTTTTATTTTGTGCTCTGCCTATAACAGAATTGGGATTTTTCCACTGAAATTCAAAGGGATCTTTTTCAGGCCTGTGAACCCAGACAGCATGCTCTCACCTCTTCAGACTTGGCCAGAGAGACAAAGAAGGGTCAGATCTGCATCTCTTTGTCTTTGGCACTTTCTCTCAATTGGCTGTAAAAACCCTGGGAGGCTTTCCAGAGGTGGAGACAGAGAAAAGAATCCTCCTTCTAGAGTTCTGTTCTGCTCTTCAGACAGGGAGACAGTCGCACACGCACACGCACACGCACGTTTTTACTAGGCAATTTATGTATGGACCAGGAGGAATCCTGCTTCTGATTTGAGGGCAAAGGACACTGAACTGCGTTGTATTTTGAAAGATCATCTTGGGGGTTGGAAGGTGTTCGGCCAATTTCCTCGGATTGCCTGACTCTTGTACTCTTGACAATAGGCCTGAGACAGGCTTCTCCTGAAAAACCAAAGACCACTTCCAGTTCTGCCATTAACTGATGAGTGCCCTTAAAGAAGTCACTTTCGATCTAGCCCAAGATTTTGTTTACTTTGAGTATAACATGCAAAGGCAGCTATGTTGGCTTCTACTTGTCAGAAGCTCTGAACACAATTTGCATGTGTAATGTAACATATTATAAATTACATGTGCCCTCCTGATTCTAGAAGTTCATCAGCCTATGACATCTGATTTAAGTCCCTACCCTGAATTTGGAGTTGAGAGAATATTCTTCTCCCCAAAGCACCATCTCGAGGTTTGACTGGAGTTGAACCTTATCCCCCCCAGAGAGCTAGTGAAACCCCCACATTCACCACGGGCTAAGTGCATAAGTACACATATGCAGTGAGAAGCAAATACTCAATCCAGATGTGCTGGAATCACAAGCCTGTAATCTCAAAACTTTTAGGAGAATTGAGAGTTTGAAGCCAGCCTGGGCTACATAGCAAGACCTTGCCTCAAACACACACAAATACAAACAAAGAGTAAGCAGACAAGCATTTGCTGGATGATGGTGCTTGCTCTGTGCTGGGGAGGTGGGGGTGGGGGAGGAGGTAATCTTTTTCATTGTCATAATGGCTGTCTACAAGGCAGACATAATCCCCATTCATACTAAATACTCAGAATAAGAAGTGACCCTATTCAGGTCTGAAGTTTATGTCCCGAACCTTTTCTCACAAGTCCCTCTAGAAAGTTCTGATGCAACTCACCCCTCTAACTTGGCAGGGGTTTGCTCTCTTATTAAATGTGCAAATGCTGAGCTAGACAAGAACAGGAGATCTTTCTTTAAATATGAGCTGGGTGTGACCTTTGGAAGAAATGGGAGAATGGGGAACAATACCAGTTCTTAACGTGAGGGGGGTGTTGGCTATTGAAATGGCTGGGATTTCTTTTATGACTCAGCCAATAAGGGGAAGAAACCAAGCCCAAGGTCATATTTTTTTTGAGTTGCTGTAATTTAGAAGTACATTTACCACATTTTATAAGTAAGTAAGCAAGAACAATGTCCAAAGCAAACTGCACACATCTGAGTCACATTCTATAGCTTCTCCCTCATCATGGGGGAATAATCATGAACGCTGGCAACGCAATTTAGAACTTTGACATTTGATAGTTTTCCAGGATCTCCTAGAGTTCCGACCAACTGGCCTGGGCACAAGAACATGACTCGGTCACTTCTCTTTGCAAAGTCATGCCTTTATGACGAGCTTTCGTTTACAATGTCCTGAGGAGGGAGAAAGGTTGGTCCTGCATGTATACTCAGGCAGCTGACAAATACTAGAAAAGTCTCCCTGCAAGGATAACTTTGCTCCTGTCAGTCCATGCAGAGTGTGAGACAATGGAAGACAGGAACACAGAACTACTGCAGAGGCACGGAGTGAAGGCATGTTTGTCTTTCATAATGCCGTAAGCCCAGAGTCAACCCTGCTCCAGAGCCCAATTCTAGGGTTCTCTTTTCATGGCACTGGCGTGAATGCATAGCTTCAACCCTAGTTTGAGATTAGAGAACACTTATCATTTATTCCTACATGCTCTTCTTGCTCCTATACTTTAACAAGGGATCACTTTGTAAGCAAACCATGTTGAGTAGCTTAGCTTCAGAGAGATTTAACACCAAATTATAAATGGTGACACTTTAATAGTGAGCTCAATGTGCCTCGAGAGCCAGCATGTAGGAGTTTGGCAGCCGAAAAGCCCCGTGGCTTCAGATTTTCCAGATTGTGAACCCTTCCATCAAGTAGGGACTCCTTAGCTTTGAAACTTTCTCCTCTAGAGCAAGGGAAAAGTTCAGCTGAGTTCTTTATTGTTTACTAGAAAATGTATCGTTTTTCTGTTTAGTGAGCCTTAGGTTTTAGGCTTAGGGTGGACTCCTTAGTTCTTTTGTTTAATGGTCACAAGCCCAACAAGAGCACAATAATGAGGGTATAGTTGTTGGTGTGTGTGTGAAGCAAATGTCATTATTACGGAGACTATCTTTTCTAAATTTTTTTTCAAAAAAGAAGATGGGGAAGTTTCTTATTTCGGAGGAAAGGAAAAAGAATATTTGAAATTAAGAATGACCCAGGAAATCCAGAACAAGTAGTTTCAGAAGCTTCTAGTCATGGCACAATGGATAAAAGAATTCAAGTAAATGCAGTCAGTCTAATGCATTAGACACATCAGGAGGTGTGGCCTGGCCTGGTGGATCATCCCTGAATTTCCAGTTCTTGGAAGGCAGAGGCAGAAAGATTTCTAATTCTGGGCTAAACCTAGATTACAGAGTGAGACACTGTTTTAAAAAAGAAGTTAGATACCTTAAGCTGAAACGTGACATTATTACACAACTGTCCTGTGTGAAGATATGTCAGCAACAATCCCAGTGAACTGGTTGCTTGTTTGTTTTTAATCAGTTTTGTGTGTTTGTGGCTTTGCCAAACCCATTTGGCAGCTACCATAGTTAGCACATGTGAAAATAAGGAAACAGATAAAGTCTGTCTATGAAGGTAGGCTCTGCTGACTCGCCGGAGTCCTGTTCTTCAGGGTCACCTTGAAAGGCTCCCTTGTTTTCTGTTTTGGTTGTCAGTAATCAAAACATTTTCATCCTCTGAGGTTTGGGTGAGTCTGTAAACAGGCAATTCCAGCATCCGGGGTGATGCTAGCTTGGTCAGATCATCACTACTGTGTCTTTAAAGGATTGGTTGGTTGTGGAGTGGTGTCTTACCAACTGACTGGAGGTACAAGGAGGAACTTTGGAAGTATTCTGAGCAAAGGTAAAGTGGAAAGCTCTGTGCACATGAACTTTAGTACAAGCTTGGTAATGGCTTCCCAGTCTTGCTTATTAATTTTCTTTGATGGACAGTCCAAAGGCAACTCCAACCCAATAATACACTTTTGGCTTGGACTGGGAACACACTGGAATTTGGTCCCATTTCCCTGACCTCCTTTGGCTGTGTACTTCTGCACACCCCTGTACACACCTCACCGTACATGGTCACGCTGGGTAGCATCAGATGGATCAGAAGGAGAAAAGCCACCAAAGCCAAAGGTTACAGCTGCATTTGTCCTGATTTCAACTTTTTTTTTTTTTCTTTTGATAGATAGGCAATCAAGGTTTATTTCTTGGGTTTGATAGTTTGCAAATGTGGTTCCCAAAGCACAGAAACGTACTTACAGTTTTGATTCAACCAAGTGGGACTCCATGGCACCAACTAGATATTCAGGTTCTGTGTTCTGTCTGGACCCTCTGCTCCTCTGGCACTTCTGGGCTGCCAGAAGAAACTCTATGGACGAAATTGTTTAGAGTCTGATGAAGATGTTATTATATAGGTCTGATTGATCAAATCACTGACCCCAATAATTGCATTTCTAGTTTTTCTTGCCTCCCCAAAGACTGAAGTTTCTAACTTTCTTATCACATGATTTGGTTTTCTGAAGGCTTCCTTCCTTGGAGTATTTCCAAAGGCCAATTTCTGGTTTCAACTCTTACGTGCTCAGCACAGTGGATTCCATTGAGAGTTAAGAGCTCCAAATAGAAAGATACTCAGTTGGCCTTAGCACCTGCTTGTCTAGGTGACTATAAACAAGTGTTTCATAAAGATGATCTGTGGAATTGGCCTTAGCTGAAGGCTATCTTCCATAAACTTAATCAGCCCCTCATTTATTTTTACTTTTTATTAGCATATATTTAATATCCAAAGTAATGTGTTTCATTATTTTTCTATAACACAAATAATGTTCTTTAACTGCAGTCACCCCTCCATTGCCCTTCCTCCTCCTCGCTCCCTTCCTCACCGCTGAGTCTCCTTTTTACTTTCCTACCTCTTACCTTCCCTAAATTTTATTATTTTAACTTTTTATTAATTTATTTTTATTAATTTTTAAGTTGCTTACGAAGTCTCCCCTGACATTTATCACGAGAGAAAACATGTGGAATGCGTCTTTGTCAGACTGGCCTGTTTCGTTTAACATGATGAGGTGCAGTTGCTTGCATTGACCTGTAAATGACACAATTCTGTTCTTTCTGCTCATTTTTGAGCTGCTCATTTTACGGGTGGATAAGGCCCTGGTCAGGTAAAGTTACTTGACTGAATTCATATCACTAGTATTGGGAAAACGCAGAATTAAAATTTGGGTCTCCATGTACTGTCTTCTCAACTCTAGAATAGGACAAAATTATAAATTTTTATGTCATCTGCCACGTAGTAGATGCTCTGTTTGTGTCAGCAGATTCTGAGCATCCTGACTTTAGGACTCCCGGGGTACATAGATTTCTGTGCACAGTACCAGCCAAGGAAGAGTTCACTGTGGGCTACTGTGGTGGTGGTGGTAGCAGCAGGTGTGTGTGTGTGTGTATGTGTGTGTGTGTGTGTGTGTGTGTCCATCCTCCCCCCACTCCTTCCCAGAGCTTCAGTGACTTCTGTTGGTGCATGGTTTGTCAGACTTGTCTGCCTTTTTCTAGTTCATTCTGGCTTTCACAGTACATCCTGCCTTCATGAGTTTTTTCCCTCAGGGGATGGGGAATGGGGAGGTGGATGAGAGGAGGAGGAGTGGGAGGGGCAGGGAAGGGGGAGAATTGTTTGCTTGTTTGAGTAGTCTTGTAACAGGGTTGTATGTATCACAGACTGGCCTAGCATTTGCTTTGTAGCTGAGGATGGCCTTGGACTTCTTATCCTGCTGCCTCTGCTTCCCCAGTGAAGGGATCCCAGGCAGAGGCTACCTTGTTTGAAGTGTGCTGGGGATCAAACTGGAGGCTTTGTGCATGGTAGGTGGGCGGGCACTCTGTTGACTGACGGCTGCCTCAGCTCCCTGCCTTCTCTGCTTTATGGGGCTGGCTCGGCTCCTTGCAATAGCATTGGCTGCTCATTAAGTACTTGGAGATGTCCTTTTAATCTGAGTGTAGCCAGGTTTTGTGAGTTCATTTCTCCCCCAGCTTAGTTCCTCTCCATCCTTCACTTGGCAGTTATTGCTTTCTCCTAAGGACTACAGTTCTACACAACACGCAAAACAGCTGAAGGGATCCCTTCCAGTCTCTCAAGAGGTTATTTCCCTTGTTCCTTTTCTCTTATTTATGAGAAGCAGAGCCAAATGTGAGACACAACCCAGCAGGAGGGACTAGATCTAGCCTAGGAAGATTATTGTCTGGGCTGCAAAAATTGGAGCCAGGACTCCAGGCTTACGAGATAGCCTTCGGAGGACCACTGAGGCTATTGGCTTCATTCCCTCTCTACAAGAGGGAAACTGAGGCTGAAAGCAGGAGAAATAGTCTTGTCCAGATCTGGATAGGTATCATTTTAGAAGCCAGGACTGGAACCATTTGATCTCAAACCAGCTTCCTGTTCTGTGTGAGAATAGCAAACACTATTCTTGACCCATATTGTTTGTGGAACTGAAGTGATATTGTTTAGACTCGAAGTTGCATAGAGTTTAAGACTAAGATTGGGAGCCAATATGCCTAGTTCAGATTCTGACCTGGCCCTATAGCAGTTCTGTGATCTAGTACAAATTCCTTAACTTCTCTGTGTCTCTATTTCTTGGTGGGGATAATCCTTTAACTCACTTTTAAGGTTGTTGAAAGGAAACAGATTTTTATATGTTAAGTGTTAACATCTGTTTGCAAAGGGTTTTTTGTTTTGTTTTGTTTTGTTTTAATTTAAACATCTAATTGTAATATCTGGCACGGTGCAAATGTTTTCTTCTGGTTCTTGAGCTCAGTTGGAACCACAATATTGAATCACCTCTCAGGAAACAGTTTCCTCTAGGGGGTTCCCTGATGGAATCACATAAATTGTGGGAGACATTCTCTAGCCACCAAGAGCCTCAGGAGAATTGGTATGGTTTGAGGAAGCTTCCCAGAGAAGCTGGGGTACCAGCTCTTGGGTGAAGGCAGAACTGTTTCTCCTCCACCATGAGAAGCCAGGCTGTTTCCCCCACAAGAAAACCCCCTCGGTGGGAGCACGTCCACGTGACTGCTCTGATCTCAGAGGCCATTTGCCATTTCATATTTGCCATTTCGTTGCCTCCTCCACTTTTTACTACTTCACATAAAATTTAAGTGATGCAGTTACTGCCAGGAGACCAGGAATTTTCCTGTTTTGTTTTTAAGCACCTATTATAAAACTCTCCTGCACTTGCAGAAAGTTGTTTACAAGCTCGGTTGATGTGAGGCAGAGAGCAGCTCCACTGTTTGTGTCATTGGTGATTTTCAGTAATGACATAGGCAAATTTATATAAGCTCACAGCCCTAAGCAAAGCTGGACCTCAGCAAGCCCTCGTCCAGCCATATGGGTCTCCTCTCTTGGCCACCCAAACATCTGCCTGCCTCTCCCACCCAGGTCCCACAGTGTAAGTCTTCTCTTATTTCTTTCCTGTCCAATACAAGGAGTTTTACCCACAGGTACTCTGGGGAACAATGCATTTGTAATGAATGCCACTGATGTATATATTTCAAAGGGCTCCATTTTTATGTGAACCTCTCCCCTAAAACTGTAGATATTTCATTTTAGTTGCTTTTAACATTATATAAGAACAAAGTGCACGCTATCTTTTAGGACTTTTTTTTTTAAAAGCACTTTACATTTCTGTTTGGTGTGCATTGTTCTGTATTGCTGTAGTTATTTGTTTGGTGTGAATACATTGGTTTCCTCATGTATTTTCCAGCCGATGAATATTTAGATATTTTTTATAAATATAAGTCCTCTTTCCATGAATGTTTTTATACACATTGCTTGTTGTGTAGGCTCCAAAATTTCTCTTTCCCAGAGGATTGGAACTGCTGAAACACAGGGTACATGGGTGGTTAACTTGGGAGACAGCTGTGCCCTGTTTTTTTAACACTGTACGGGTTAGCCCTCATCCTCTCCAGTGATGTAGTAAAGAGCTGGCAGCATCCTGTCTGACACATGATGCTTTCCTTTAGACAGTGATTCTCTATGGTTGATTTGAAGAGCATTATCTTATCTTCATGGGTTATGTGTGTTCCTTTTTGTATGAAGTGCCTCACCAGTCTGGTCCACTTTCTGTTCATGCTGTGTTTCTTGCTGATTTTTATGGTTTAAATAATATACATTCCTGTCATTGTCTATTTTTGTTTGTCTTTTTTGAGACTTTAATATATCATTTCCCTCTCCCTCCAAACCCTCCTTGCTCTCTTTCTAATTTATGACCTTTTTTATTAATATACGTATGTATAAATACATATTTCTAAATATGTAAATGAAGCCTCCCCAGTCTGTATGTCATTTGTATGTTTGTTTTCAGGGCTGACTGCTTGGTGAAGATAACCAATTGCTGTGCCCTTCAAAGAACTCCAGGCAGCTAA
Organism: Rhynchomys soricoides; assembly: GCA_019843965.1. Lineage (NCBI taxonomy): Eukaryota > Metazoa > Chordata > Mammalia > Rodentia > Muridae > Rhynchomys > Rhynchomys soricoides. Next base: position 4,838,409 of record JADRCH010000142.1, on the reverse strand, counting down.
AGAATGCTAAGGGCAGCAAAAAATAGTGCTTTGTAAAATTTAGCTTGTTATTATTCTTAACGCCTATACTCAAACTCATTAAAACTTGAAAGGACAAAACCAGAAACTACAATGACAAACAGAGAGGCAAGTATGAACTGCAGCAGGCTGAGCTCAGAGAGATGCTCTCGGAAATAAGCAGACGCAGGGCGATGTGTGTGCTGCAGCCAAGTGTTTATGATGCTCGCCGCAAATGCTGCCTTAGAAACACCATGCTGCTCAGGAACACACATATTCTCTTAAAGACAGAATATATGGGCTTATTTACACAGTTTATTACTAGGTAACAAAATTATTGCCACTCAGAATGGGAATCTCATCTAAACATAATCCTATTTTTAAATTAAGACCACTTGAAAAAAGTAAGTACCTTTAGAGAACTGATCTGTAAGCACTCATGTGAACTCTCACTGAACTCAAGTCATCGCTGGCAATCACCTGAGTGTGAGCATGCTCAAGATGATTTTCACATTGAGTCAAGTATAAAAAAAACCCATAACAGTATAGGAATGTCTTTTTATTATTTGCACACACATAAAATCCCCTTTTGTGTGCCAAAGTATCACCTAATCACTACGTCAGCTCGGAACATAGACTTTGTAACATCTCATTGTAAAACTGACAGAGGAAACAAATGAAAGCTATCTAGTCCCTCTCCCCCATCTTGACGTCTGAGGACACAAGCATAGGAAGTCAATGGAAATCCTGAAAATTGGCCACTGCACTTGTGTAACTTTGAACTAACAGGAACTAAACTTATTTTCATTCCTTTCCATACTAGATGTAGATGAAAACACAATTCTTAGTCCGTCGCTCAGAAGCCCTAACTCTAAACATGTCCATTTCTGTGTCTCAAGAAGATAGCAGTAGATCTTTGCTTTTCTTATTGTTTCATTTATTTACATTCCAAATGTTGCCCCCTTCCCGGTCTCCTCTCCAAGAGTTCTTCACCCCATCCTCTCCTCTTTCTCCACCCCCAAACCCCTCACCCATCTACCAACCCCCAACTCATCCCCTGCATCCCCTTTCCCTGGGACATCAAGACTCTACAGGGTTAGGCACATCTTCTCCCACTGAGGTCAGATAAGACAGTCTTTTGCTACATATGTGCCGGAGGCTACGACCAGCCTGTGTATGCAAGCATCTTCAACAAATGGTGCTGGTCTAACTGGTCTGCTTGTAGGAGAATGCAAATTGATCCATATCTATCACCTTGTACAAAGCTCAAGTCCAAGTGGATCAAGGACCTCCACATACAACCAGATACATTGAAACTAATAGAAGGGAAAGAGGGAAATAGCCTCGAAAGCATTGACATAGGGGACAATTTCCTGAACAGAACATCAATGGCTCAGGCTCTAAGATCAAAAATTTACAAATAGGACCTCATGAAACTGAAAAGCTTCTGTAAGGCAAAGGACACTGTCAATAGGACAAAATGGCAACCTACAGATTGGGAAAAGATCTTCACTAAACCTACATCTGATAGAGGGCTAATATCCAAAATATATAAAGAATTCAAGAAGTTAGACTCCAAAATACTAAGTAACTCAATTAAAAAATGGAGTACAGAGCTAAACAGAATTCTCAACAGAGCAATCTCAAACAGTTGAGAATCCCTTAAAGAAATGTTCAACATCTTTGTCATCAGAGAAATGCAAATCAAAATGACCTGAGATTCACCTTACACCAATCAGAATGGCTAAGATCAAAGCCTCAAGTGACAGCACATGCTGATGAGGATGTGGAGAAAGAGGAACACTCCTCCATTGCTGGAGGGATTGCAAACAGATTGGAAATCTGTTGGGAACAATCCCTGGCGCTGTGGAATGATGCCCAACATGCCTGTCTCTGGGCACTGCAGCTCTGGATGGGACAGGACACACAGGAAGTGGCCTCGCATCTTCCCACACAGTCCGAAGGGCAGGTTGGGGGCTGTGGGAAGCCCTGCCCGCTTGGGTGAATGGGTACTGTCTAGGAGCGCTGGGATTCCCATGGCGAGAGATTAGCCATGGCTCATTAATCGAGGGCTGGATCCCTTGCTTCCCACAGCGGGTCCAGATGAAGAAACAGTCCATAATTCTAAGACATTTATTTTCATCATGTGGAAAGTGGCATGGATGGAACTGTACCTTTCTGGAAGAGGCAGAGCAGATATAGTAACTGGGAAGGGGCATGACTAAGCCTCTAGGTGTCTCACTAACATGGGGATGACCTGGGGCTGCATGGCCATGCCTCTACAGGGGCATGATATGTGACTGTGGCTGGAGCCAAAAGGCCTCCTGGGAGCCTTGGCATAACATTTCCGGTCCCTTGCGAATTACTTCGTGGGGTCTCCCAGAGTTTGCCTGTGCTCAACCGGTGTGCCAGACTGCCTGCCAGATCACTGCCCCACAGAAATTAATTTGGAGGTTTCTCAGAAAATTGGAAATAATTCTATCTGTAGATCCTGCTATACTACTCCTAGACATATACCCAAAAGATGCTCCACCATACCACAAGGACATGTGCTCCACTGTGTTCATAGCAGCCTTATTCGTAATAGCCAGAAGCTGGAAATCACCCAGATGTCCCTCAACCAAAGGATGGATACAGAAAATGTCTTTCATTTACACAATGGAATAATATTCAGCTGTTAAAAACAAGAACATCATGAATTTTGCAGATCTTTTTTTCAGTTTAGTTACTGTTGGTTCAAAGTCACACATGTGCAGTGGCCAATTTTCAGGATTTCCATTGACTGTTTTGAGCTATGTACTTGTCCATGTGCTTCAATAGCCTGGCTGCTAGTCAAGCACACAGACAGGCTGCAGATATTTGTGAGAGCAAATTCTGAAGCTCAGAGCATTGTTACCAGTGAGAACTTTCTTTAAAGCCATGTTTCCTTGATGCATGGCAATGTAACTTACATATTAACTTACCACAATAGTTAAAATGCCATCTAAGACGAACATGTTTTTAGTAAGAAGCTTAACACATTGCTTTTCACATGCAATCCTCTAACCTACTGGGATGCTTGATACTGTATGTGATGTAAGGCTGAGGCCCATTTTTATCTCCTTCTGTAATTAATATCCATTTTCCAGCTCTCCTCTGCCATGCCACTCCCTGAATTATTCCTGATTCTATACATGCATGACTCTTCTCCAAGCTCTCAGCTCTATGTGCTGGGCTTTCCCCATCACCGTGACAGTGTTGGGAGGAAGTCCTAGCAGCTTCCTTTCAGAGGCATCATTATTATTCTTGAACTCACACACACACCCACACACACACTTTAAATTATTATTGAAGTCCAGTGTACCTACAGAAGAATATACCAACAGTAAAAGGTATAAAGTTCAAAGTATTTTACAAATTGAACACAGTAACTTAACCCACACCAGAGCCAGCAAGTACAACAGTCACACCGTAGAGCAGTGGTTCTCAATGTTCTCAATGCTGTGACCCTTTAGTACACATTTCTCCATGGTGTGGTGGCCCCCAAACATAAAATTATTTTTGTTGCTACTTCATAACTGTATTGCTACTGTTATGAATTGCCATGTAAATTTCTTTGTCTTCTGATGGTCAGTGACCCCTGTGAAAAGGTCATTTGACCCCCACGGAAGTCACAACCCACAGGTTGAGAACCTCTGCCCTAGAATCTTCCTTGTTCTCTTTCTAGCCTTTCTTTCCCCTTTTCTCTCCTTGCCACAAAGTAACCGGTCCTGCTTTCAAAACTGGGCTCATTTGAACTTTACCTGGGCGAATCCCTAGTTTGTATGTCCCCGGTATTGTGTTTGTGAGATTCAGCCATATTGTTGCATGCATCTTCAGTTTATGTGTTTCCATGGATACTTCCGATTCCAGTTCATGAATATCCAACTTTTTAATCTATCCTTCTGTTGCGAGTCGTTTAGGTGGTCCTGGTTTGAGGGTGTTTTGAATAGCATTGGTCTGTTTCTTAGCAGCCCTAAAGCCTTACACAAGTGAATTTCTTCTTCCGGTGACACCCTATTCACTCCAGTACTCAAGGTTACAGCCATTTAAAGCTTAGGTATGTGTTCCTGCCTTTTGTGAAGAACTCTTGGAGTGCCAACGTCTACTGACGGGCATCTAAACTTGCCAGGATCTACCAAGTTCTCCTCTGCTCAGCTACAAACTTGTATCCTGTGAGTTGATCTCTTAAGTACCACACTCCAAAGGCTTTTTGGAAACCAAAATAAAATTAAAAAATCCCAAACCAACTAAACAAACAAACAGAAAAACTGAGGGGTTGGAGAGTTGGCTTAGTGATTAAGAATATCTGCTTTGCAAGCATGAGGGTCTGAATTTGCATGCCAGCATCTGTATAAGAAAGCTGGGCTGGGCTTGCCTATAGTCTCAGTGCTGTGGGGGAAGAGATGGGAGGATCATGTGGGCATATTGACTACCAACTTCATTTCAGGTTCAATAGGAGACCCCATTTCAGAGGAAAAAGGTGGAGAGTGACAGAGAAGGATACGTGATATCCTCCTTTGGCACACACATGTGCATTTGGTACACACACACACACACACACGAACACACATTCACAAAGAAGTGACAATTTTAGCACAATTATTTTCTACCAAATATGAATTAACAGCACTGGATTAATGAATACAGCACTGGTCAGTCACACCTGGCTGCAGGTCACAGCTCTTGAAGTCAGCTCAGTCCACATAACAACATTCTTATGTATGTATGTATGTGGTATGTATGTATGTATGTATGTATGTATGTATGTATGTGTTCTCTCAAATATTACAGCCCAACCATAGTTTCCTCTCCTTCCAGGCATCCTCCACTCTCCACTTCTCCAGATCCATTCCTCCTCTGTTTCCCTTCAGAAAAGAACAAGCCTCCTAGGGATATCAGTTAAACTGGCATAGCAAGATATAAGGACAGGCACAAATCCTCATATCAAGGCTAGATAAGGCAACCTTGTAGGAGCAAAGGGATCCCAAAAGTAAGCAAAAGAGTCTGAGACAGCCCCACTCCCACTATTAGGAGTCTACCAAGAACACCAAGTTATACAACCAAAACATGTATGCAGAGGACATGTATCTGACCCACACAGGTTCCCTGATTGCTGCTCCAGTCTCTGAGCTCTTAAGAGCCATGGTTAGTTGATTCTGTGAGCTGTGTTCTTATGGTATCCATACCTACTCTGGCTCCAACGATCCCTCTTTCCCTCTTCCTCCATGTTCCCCAAGCTCTACCTAATGTTTGGCTGTGGGTTTCCACATCTGATTCTATCAGTTTCTGGATGAATTCTCTCTGGTGACAATTAGGTTAGGTTCCAGTCTTTGGTCTACGAATATAGCATACTATCATTTCATTGAATTTTTAAAAACAAGTTATGTTTAGTTTTATCTTAGATTTCTAGGCTATCTGCCTTTGGTTCCTGGCTATCCAGGCATTGTTTGACACGGGTTCCCTCTTGTGGCATGGGTCTTAAATTGGACGGGTCATTGGTTGGCCATTCAAGTTCTGTGTCACCTTTACCCCCAGCACTTCTTGTTGGCAGGAAAAATTGGAGGTCGAAGGATTTGTGGCTTAGTTGATGTCCCAAACCCACTGGAAGCTTTGCCTGGCTACAGAGGATGGCCAGTTCAAGCTCCGTATTCCCCATTACTAGGAGTCTTCACCAGGGTCACCTCATATCTTTGAGGAAGTTTCCACTACAGTAGGTTTCTGCCTCACTACCAAAATGCCCCCTAATTCCAGTTGTTTCTCTCTCCATTCCTGATCTCTTCTGTTCCCACCCCCACCAACCCCCAGTAAACTCTCAGAAATCTATTCAATTTTCCTTTCCTAGGAATATCCTTCTATCCTGCCTTGAGCTCTCCTTGTTACTTAGCCTCTTTGGGTCTGTGGTTTGTAACATGATTATCTTTTACTTTGCAGCTAATATATGCTTGTCAGTGAGTACATACTATGCTTATCTTTCTGGATATGAGTTACCTCAATGAGGATGATTTTTTTCAAGTTCCATCCACTTGGCTGCAAATTTCATGATGCCAGTCTTTTTTGTTTGTTTTGTTTTTAAACAACTGAGTAATACTCCATTGTGTATTTGTACCACATTTATTTTTATACATTCTTTGGTTGAAGGACGTCTAAGTTGTTTCCAATTTTTGGCTATTATGAACCAAGCTGCTATGGTTGAGTAAGTGTCCTTGTGGTAGGAAGGAATGACCTTTAGGTATAACCCAAGATTGGTATAGCTTGGTCTTGAGATAGATCAATTCCCAGTTTCCTGAAAAAGTGCCATATTGACTTCTGAAGTGGCTGTACAAGTTTGTATTTCTACATCCTTGTTAGCATGTGGTTTTGTTCTAAGTCATTCTGAATTCTGACAGGTATAAGATGCAATCACAAAGTAATTTTAACTTACATTTCTCCTGATGGCTAAGGATATTGAACTTTCTTCCTTCCTTCTTTCCTTCCTTCCTTCCTCTCTTGGTTTTATTTTTGAGAGAGTTTCTCTGTGTGTAACTCTGGCTGTTCTGAGACTCTCTAGACCAGGTTGGTCTCAAACTCACAAAGATCCTGTCTCTGCCTCCTGAGTTCTGGTATTAAAGGCATGTGTCACCATGGCCCAGCTGTTGAACATTTCATTAATTGTGGATCTTAGTGCCTGAGCTATTGGTGTTCTGTTCAGGAAATTGTCTTCTGTGCCCATGCACTCAAGGTTAATAATAATAATAATAATAATAATAATAATAATAATAATAATAATAGAATCCCTCTTATATACAAATGATAAACAGGTTGAGAAAGAAAGCAGGGAAAAATACCATTTACAATAAGCACAAATAATAGAAAATATCTTGGTGTAACTCCAACCAAGCAAGTGAAAGACCTGTATGACAATAACTTCAAGTCTTTGAAGAAAAAATTGAAGAAGATATCAGAAGATGAAAAGATTTCCCATGCTCATGGATCAGTAGGAATAACAGTAAAATGGCCATCTTACCAAGAACAATCTATAAGTTCAACACAATCTCCATCACAATTCCAGCACAATTCTTCACAGACCTTGAAAGAACAATTCTTAACCTCATGTGGGAAAACAAAAGCCCAGGATAGCTGAAACAATCCTGTACACTAAAAAAACTTCCAGAGCCATCACCATTCCTGATCTGAAACTATACTACAGTCCTACAGTAATAAAACTGCATGGTTCTGGTATAAAGACAGACAGATTGAACCATGGTGAATCGAAGACCCATAAGTAAGTATGCATACCTATTGACACCTGCATTTTGATAAAGAAGCCAGAAATACACAGTGGAAAAATGAAAGCACCTTCAACAAATGGTGCCGGTCTAATTGGGTGTCTGCATGTAGAAGAATGTGAATAGATCCGTGTTTATCACCTGCCCAAAACTCAAGTCCAAGTGGATGAAAAGACTTCAACATAAAACCAGATACACGGAATAGCAGTATTCTTACTGCCAGGACACTCTCTGCAGACAGGCTGTGGATCAACACACTTGCCCCATACACAACTTCAAGTATATTCTCTTAGAACTCCTCTAGGCTTCAATTATAAAAACAAACAAATGAAAAAACCTCAAAATAACACACATTTCTTTTTTTAAAAAAACATATCACTAATTTTATTATATTCACATTTAAATAATATTATTGCATGTTGAACATAAAATATATTACTAAAGTGGAGTTTACCTGGTCTTCTTACATTTTTTTTATTTAATACTTTATTTACATTTCAAATGTTTTCCCTTTTCCAGGTCTCCCCTTTGGAAATCCCCTAAACCATCCCACTCCCCCTTCCTCTACGAGGGTGCTCCCCTACCCACCCATCACCCACTCCTGTATTCCCTCCCTGGCATTCCCCTATACTGGGGCATCTAACACTCTCAGACCCAAGGGTCTCTTCTCCCACTTATGGTCAACAAGGCCCTCTTTAGCCACATAAGTGGCCAGAACCATGGGCCCCTCCATATGCATTCTTTGGTTGGTGGTCCAGTCTCTGGGAGCACAGGGGGGCCTGACCAGTTGACATTGCTGTTAACTCCCCATGGGGCTGCAAACTCACTCAGTTCCTTCAGTCTCTTCTTCAAATTCTCCATCTGGGACCCCACGCTCAGTCCAACAGTTGCTGTGAACTTAATCATGGGCTAATATCCACTTATCAGTGAGTACATACCATGTTCGTTCTTTTGTGACTGAATTACCTCACTCAGGATGATATTTTCAAGTTCCATCCACTTGCCTGAAAATTTCATGAAGTCATTGTTTTTAATAGCTGAGTAGTATTCCATTGTGTAAATGTACCACATTTTCTGTATCCATTTCTCTGTAGAGGGCCATCTGGGTTGTTTCCAGCTTCTGGCTATTATAAATATGGCTGCTATGAACATAGTGGAGCACGTGTCTTCATTACATGTTGGAGCATCTTCTGGGTATATGCCCAGGAGTGGAATAGCTGGGTCCTCAGGTAGTATTATGTTCATTTTTCTGAAGGTCCACCAAACTGATTTCCAGAGTGGTTATACCAGCTTGCAATCCCACCAGCAATGGAGGAGTGTTCCTCTTTCTCCACATCCTCGCCAACATCTGCTGTCACCTGAGTTTTTGATCTTAGCCATTCTGACTGGTGTGAGGTGGAATCTCAGGGTTGTTTTGATTTGCATTTCCCTGATGACTAAGGATGTTGAACATTTCTTTAGGTGCTTTTCAGCCCTTTGAGTTTCCACAGTTGGGAATTCTCTGTTTAGCTCTGTTCCCCATTTTTTGATAAGGTTATTTGGTTCTCTGGAGTCAAACTTCTTGAGTTCTTTGTATATTAGATATTAGCCCTATATCAGAGATAGGATTGGTAAAGAACTTTTTCTAACCTGTTGGTTGCTGTTTTGTCCTATTGACAGTGTCCTTTGCCTTACAGAAGCTTTGCAATATTATGAAGTCCCATTTGTCGATTCTTGATCTTAGAGCATAAGCCATTGGTGTTCTGTTCAGGAACTTTCCCCCTGTGCCCATGTGTTCAAGACTTTTCCCCACTTTCTCTTCTATTAGATTCAGTGTATCTTATGTGAAGGTTCTTGATCCACTTGGACTTGCGCTTTGCACAGGGAGATAGGAATGGATCAAGTTGCATTCTTCTACATGTTGACTGCCAGTTGAGTCAGCACCATTTGTTGAAAATGTTGTCTTGTTTCTACTGGATAGTTTTTAGCTCCTTTGTCAAAGACCAAGTGACCATAGGTGTGTGGGTTCTGGGTCTTCAATTCTATTCCATTGATCTACTTGCCTGTCACTGTACCAATATCATGCAGTTTTTTATCACTACTGCTCTGTAGTACAGCTTGAGGTCAAGGCTGCTGATTCTCCCAGAAGTTCTTTTACTGTTGAGAATAGTTTTTGCTATCCTGGGTTTTTTGTTATTCCAAATGAATTTGAGAATTTCTCTTTCTAAGTCTATGAAGAATTGAGTTGGAATTTTGATGGGGATTGCACTGAATCTATAGATTGCTTTCAGCAAGATGGCCATTTTTACTATATTAATCCTGCCAATCCATGAGCATGGGAGGTTTTTCCATCTTCTGAGGTCTTCTTCCATTTCTTCCTTCAGAGACTTGAAGTTCTTGTCATACAGATCTTTCACTTGTTTGGTTAGAGTCACACCAAGATACTTTATATTGTTCGTGACTATTGTGAAGGGTGTCATATCCCTAATTTCTTTCTCAGCCTGTTTATCCTTCAAGTATAGGAAGGCTACTGATTTGTTTGAGTTAATTTTATATCCAGCCACTTTGCTGAAGTTGTTTATCAGCTGTAGCAGATCTCTGGTGGAGTTTTTCAGGTCACTTAAGTATACAATCATATCATCTGCAAATAGTGATATTTTGATTTCTTCCTTTCCAATTTGTATCCCTTTTACCTCCTTTTGTTGTCTAATTGCTCTAGCTAGAACTTCAAGTACTATATTGAATAGATAGGGAGAGAGTGGATAGCCTTGTCTAGTTGCTGATTTTAGTGGGAATGCTTCAAGTTTCTCCCTATTTAGTTTGATGTTGGCTACTGGTTTGCTGTATATTGCTTTTACTATGTTTAGGTATGCTCCTTGAATTCCTGATCTTTCCAAGACTTTTATCATGAAGGAATGTTGAATTTTGTCAAATGCTTTTTCAGCATCTAATAAAATGACCATGTGGTTTTTTTCTTTGAGTTTGTTTATGTAGTGGATTACATTGATGGATTTCCGGGTATTGAACCATCCCTGCATCCCTGGGATGAAGCCTACTTGATCATGGTGAATGATCATTTTAATGTGTTCTTGGATTCGGTTTGCAAGAATTTTATTGTTTATTTTTGCATGGATAGTCATAAAGGGAATTGGTCTGTAGTTTTCTTTCTTCATTGGGTCTTTGTGAGGTTTTGGTATCAGTGTAACTGTAACCTCATAGAATGAATTAGGTGGTGTTCCTTCTGTTTCTATTTTGTGGAATAGTTTGAAGAATATTGGTATTAGGTCTTCTTTGAAGGTCCGATAGAATTCTGCACTAAACCCATCTGGTCCTGCGCTTTTTTTGGTTGGGAGACTTTTAATGACTGCTTCTATTTCTTTAGGGGTTATGGGACTGTTTTGATGGTTTATCTGACCCTGACTTAACTTTGGTATTTGGTATCTGTCCATTTCATCCAGATTTTCAATTTTGTTGAGTATGGCTTTTGTAGTAGGATCTGATGATTTCTTGAATTTCCGCAGATTCTGTAGTTATATCTTCCTTTTCATTTCTGATTTTGTTAATTTGGATACTGTCTCTGTGCCCTCTGGTTTGTTTGGCTAAGGGTTTATCTCTCTTGTTGATTTTCTCAAAGAACCAGCTCCTGGTTTTGTTGATTTTTTGTATAGTTCCTTTTGTTTCTACTTGGTTGATTTCAGCCCTGAGTTTATTTCTTGCCTTTTACTCCTCTTGGGTGTATTAGCTTCTTTTTGTTCTAGAGCTTTCAGGTGTGCTGTTAAGCTGCTAGTGTATGCTCTCTCCAGTTTCTTTTTGGAGGCACTCAGAGCTATGAGTCTTCCTCTTAACACTGCTTTCATTGTTTCCCATAAGTTTGGATATGTTGTACTTTCATTTTCATTAAATTCTAGGAAGTCTTTGATTTATTTCTTCCTTGACCAAGTTATCATTGAGTGGAGCATTGTTCAGCTTCCATGTGTATGTGGGCTTTCTGTTGTTTTTGTTGCCATTGAAGACCAGCCTTAATCCGTAGTGATCTGATAGGAAGCATGGGATTATTTCAATCTTCTTATATCTGTTGAGATTTGTTTTGTGAACAATTATATGGTCAATTTTGGAGAAGGTACCATAAGGTGCTGTGAAGAAGGTATAGTCTTTTGATTTAGGATGAAATGTTCTATAGATATCTGTTAAATCCATTTGGTCCATAACTTCTGTTAGTTTTACTGTGTCTCTGTTTAGTTTGTGTTTCCAAGATCTGTCCATTGATGAGAGTGGGGTGTTGAAGTCTCCCACAATTATTGTGTGAGGTGTAATGTGTGCTTTGAGATGTAGTAAAGTTTCTTTTATGAATGTGGGCACCCTTGCATTTGGAACATAGATTTTCAGAATTGAGAGTTCTTCTTGGTAGATTTTTCCTTTGATCAGGATGAAGTGTCTTTCCTTATCTTTTTTGATGACTTCTGGTTGAAAGTTGATTTTATCCAATATTAGAATGGCTACTCCTGCCTGTTTCCTGGGACTATTTGCCTGGAAAATTGTTTTCCAGCTCTTTACTCTGAGGTAGTGTTTGTCTTTAACCCTGAGGTGCGTTTCTTGTTTGCAGCAAAATCCTGGATCCTGTTTATGTATCCAGTCTTTTAGTCTATGTCTTTCTATTGGGAAATTGAGTTCATTGATGTTAAGAGATATTAAGGAGAGCCGGGCAGTGGTGGCGCACGCCTTTAATCCCAGTGCTTAGGAGGCAGAGGCAGGTGGATTTCTGAGTTCGAGGCCAGCCTGGTCAATAGAGTGTGTTCCAGGACAGCCAGGGCTACACAGAGAAACCCTGTCTAGAAACCCCCCCCCCAAAAAAAAAAAAGAGATATTAAGGATTAGCTAGTGATTGTTGCTTCCTGTTATTTTCCATGTAATTTTTATGTTTGTGTGGCTATCTTCTTTTGGGTTTGTTGAAAGATTGCTTTCTTGCTTTTTCTATGGTGTAGGTTTCCCTCCTTGTGTTGGCGGTTTCCATCTATTATCCTTTGTAAGGCTGGGTTTGTAGAAAGATATTGTGTAAATTTGTTTTTTTCATGGAATATCTCGGTTTTACCTTCTATAGTCATTGAGAAATTTGCTGGGTATAGCAGCATGGGCTGGCACTTGTGTTCTCTTAGGGTTTGTATGAGATATGTCCAGGATCTTCTAGCTTTCATAGTCTCTGGTGAGAAGTCTGATGTAATTCTGATAGGTCTGCCTTTATATGTTACTTGACATTTTTCCCTTACTGCTTTTAATATTCTTTCCTTGTTTTGTGCATTTGGTGTTTTGACTGTTATGTGATGGGAGGAATTTCTTTTCTGGTCCAATTTATTTGGAGTTCTGTAGGCTTCTTGAATGTTTATGTTCATTTCTTTCTTTAGGTTAGGGAAGTTTTCTTCTATGATTTTGTTGACGATATTTACTGGTCTTTTAAGTTGGGAATCTTCACTCTCTTCTATACCTATTATCCTTAGGTTTGGTCTTCTCTTTGTGTCCTGGATATCCTGGATGTTTTGGGTCAGGAGCTTTTTGCATTTTGCATTTTCTTTGACTGTTATGTCAATGTTTTCTATGGTATCTTCTGCATGTGAGATTCTCTCTTTTATCTCTTGTATTCTGTTGGTGATGCTTGCATCTATGACTCCTGATCTCTTTTCTAGGGTTTCTATCTCCCATTGTTTCTATTTCTGTTTTTAGATCCTGGATTGTTTTGTTGATTTCCTTTGCCTGTTTGATTATGTTTTCCTGTATTTCCTCTTTAAGGGCTTGTAGCTGTTTATCTGTGTTCTCTTGTATTTCTTTAAGGGAGTTATTTATTTCCTTCTTAAAGTCTTCTATCATCATCATGAGAAGTGATTTTAAATCTCAGTCTTCCTTTTCTGGTGTCTTGGGGTATCCACAGCTCGCTGTGGTGGGAGAACTGGGTTCTGATGATCCTAATTTGCCTTGGTTTCTGTTCCTCATATTCTTGCTCTTGCCTTTCCCCATCTTGTTATCTCTGGTGTTAGCTGGTCTTGCTCTCTTTGACTGTGGCTTGTCCTTCCTGCAGGCCTTTTCATCAGTACTCCTTGGAGAGCAGCTCTCTCTGAGAGGAATTTGGGTTTGGAGAACTGTGGTACAGAGTCAGCCCTGGGGTTCAGACAGAAACCAGAAGGATCCTGTCCCCAGCTGTTTCTTGGTTCCTGTGTCCTGATGTCTCTTCGAGGGTCCCTCTTGATTGAGGAATTTGAACAAAAGTGGTGGCCTTCCTGTGCTCAACATTGTGTTGGCACTCCTGGGATACCAGCTCTCTCCTGGCACTGAGTATATAGTCCTGTGTCATGGGATCAGCTCCCCGGCCTCAGAAGGAAACCAGAAGACCACTCCTCAGTCCCTGTGTCCTGAGGGCTCTGGATAGGTCCCTCTGAGCAGAGGTACTGGCCTTACCTCCTGATCACAGGCTTGTCCACACTCCTCGGAGGGTAGCTCTTTCCCTGTGCTATTTGAGTATGGAGCCATGTGACACAGACCACAGGGGTAAACCAGAAGGCTCCTGTTCCAATCTGTTCCTTGTCGCAGTGTCCTGCAGATTTTGGGCAGGTTCCACTGAGCAGTGGGGCCAGTCTTACCTCCACTCACATGCTTGTCCACACTCCCTGGATGCTAGCCTTCTCCCTGCTCTATTTGGTTATGGAGCTCTGTGGCACAGACTGGGGTCCCCAGCCACCCACACATTTCTTATACCAATATCAGTGTATACAATTTTAAAATGAATAGCTTCTTCCTGTTCTATTTGCTCTGTACTCCTCTCTTCCCTAAATTTGTTGATATAGTCTCTACCCCTTAAATTCTTTTCCTTTAAGGTTTGATCAGGAGCCATATATTCTTACTTAACAAAGTAACTGGTCTTTCCAGAAAAGTGCTTTGCACAGAGGTTCCCTGTGCAAGCTCACCTGCTTGATGGTCACTGTGATAGTGACTGTGTGTGTTTGTGTACCACAGTGTTGTTCAGTCGCTGTCAACATGAAGTATTGATAACAACCAAAGTATGATGGTTGCTAGTCCCTAAAGCTTAACCTTTAAAGATGTAATAAATATTTAAAAAGAGATCATTGTAATTTTTCTTTCTCTACCTCTTCCTTCTTAGAGAGTGAAGGGAAGGCTGGAAGGGCAGATGAGGTGCAGTCCATAAATCCATTAGCTTGTGTTACTTGACTGTAAAATTGGCTGTGGAGTATTTTTTATTGGTAATTTCTTTTACAGATGTTTTTGAAGAAACTTAAAATGCTGGTAAAAGTACACCAGGCACTACATTGAAATTTAAACATACTTGTATTTTATTTCCTTAAGGACGAAGGCAGACAGTTCCCCCTTTCCTTTCTTCCTTTCTCTTTTTAATTTAAAAAAGAAAAAAAAAGGTAAGAACATCCAAAACATCTTTTCTTCTCGGGCTGCAGACTTAATTGTTGCTTTGGGAATAAAGGGAGTGAGTGTATCTCATTTCTAGTTTAACTGAAACGTAAAGAGAAGCAACTTTTGAAGACTGAAAATATCTAGCGGTGATGTGTGACTCATAGTATTTCCCCAAGGATTCATTTTCATTTTTATTTTATTATTCTCCGACTCCATGACTAAAGGTTTATTTGGTGCTTGCAAATTGAAACAGGCTGGACTAGAAGGAGCCACATACCATTGCCCATGAATTGTTCTGGGTAGGTTTGCAAATCTTCCCCTGAACTTGAAGTGTACTGTCTCGGGTGACATCTCTAGAGGAACCATTCTGGAAGGATCTTCAATTCTTGCTTTTCTCATATGGTAATGGCATGTGTCACACAGGCTGCCTAGAAAGCACTTAGGGGTCGGGCACTCACCTCCTGGCTGTCCTATCAACTATAGCAGAGCTGCCATCAGCAGCAATTTTCTTGATCTCCCTAAGCTTCTAGTTTTCTCTCCTGAAAACGGAGAGTGATGAAAATCATGACCCATCCGGAGAATTGTGAGGACCGGATAGCTGCAAAAGCTATACACATGGCAGGTGGAACTTGCTCAGCAAAAATTTAGCTACTGCTATTATTATTATGCTTTCCCCCAGGGCTTCTAGTAATAAGGACTGTGCTGGAGCAGAAGGGTGTTTGCACTCTGAGTGAGTGAGCCATCTTTAGCACCTGCCACATGGTGCTTGCTTCTGTAGGTCACCTTCCGTATACTGTAAGCCTCTGGCTAGAAAAACCAGTTCTTAACATCAGCTTTTGGAGACCCGGCATGCTGCAGGTCCTCAAGAAAGACTGGACGGCACTGGAAATGAAGAGGTGGAAAGTTAGGTTCTGGCCTCTCCATGGAGAGGGCTCTGTCTTAGAGCTGTGTTCAGAATCACAGACTGAGGAAGGCGGAGGGGTGGTGTTTCAGCCAGACATTAGAGCTGTTTTGGTGCTAGCCACAGAACCAGCAGCCATCCTCCTAGTGTCTGAATGAAGATGAGATGCAAGGACTCTTGGTAAGCAAAGGAAGTCCACTTTATTAAGTAGCCATTTTATGACTGCGTATTTTATTTTTATTATGTATGTGGTGTGTGCGTATGTTGCAGGGTGAGAAGGTGTGTGTATCTGCACTATAGTGTTAGTGCCAAAGAGCAACCTTGGGTGTCAGCACTCACCTTCCACCCTGTCAGAGTCAGGGTCTCTTTGTTGTTTGTGCAGCTAGAGATTCTCCAGTCCTGCTGTGAACACTATGATTAGGCATGTGTCCAGCTTTACCTGGGTTCTGGGAATTTAAACTCCTCATAATTGGGGAGCCAAGTCCTTATGTAATGAGTACCTCCCTAGCCCATCCAGTAAATATTTCAAATGATATATTCAGAACTTGAGATTCAAATTGATAAATGTCTTGAATCCAGGTTGAAGAAACTATAGACTCCTACTGTCAGTACAGATGTGTGTGTCATCCAAGGAACCTGTGAGTCTCAGAGTCTTGGGACACAATGAAGGAGGCCTTACATGACAAGTGGACACAGTAAGCTCCTAGCTTCAGCTACGGATGGCCATAGAACTGCTAATCTTCCCTAGTGAGAATTAAACCAAGCCCAAGCAGACTGACAGATGCAAGCACCCCAGAAAGCTCCATGAAGGAAGAGCTGCTAGACCCTCCTTGCTAAGCTCTGCTCCAGGAAAAGAGGAGCCAACGTTAAATTCAGCCTGCAATTGTGCCCTTTCCCAGATTACCTCTCCTGCATCCTCAATTTCTGCAATGCTCCCAAACTCAGACATCTCTGTGCACCTGTAGTTATTTCTTCTAAATTACTAAAGGTAGAGTGATTGATCCAAGAGTATAGACATATTTTAAGATCCATGATTACTTCTAAGAAGGATATAGTACATTATCTGAAAGGAGCAACTTCTGGGAGAATAGATTTATTTTGGCTCACAGTTTGTGAGACCATAGTCCATCATGGGAGGAAAGGCATGACAGCTGAGGTTCTCCAGCAGGGTGCAAGCTCAACACAGTTGCTTGTAGCATAGTACTGACTAGGAAAGAGAGAAACTGGGGCAGGAAGTGGGGCTGGGCTATAATCCCCAGTACTCACTTCTGCTCCTGCCCCAGTGACCAATTTCCCACAATAAGTTGTGTAACAAATTACCACAAATTTAGTGACCTTGAAATGGTGGGAATTAACTGTGTCCTTCTGTAGTACATTGATCGGTATGGATGTATTTCCTGCTCTGGTTTCACCAGGCTAAAGTGGAGGCATCCACAAAGATTGAACATCTCCTTTGGGGGTTGGCATCCTCTCTCAGGCTCACTGATGGTTGGTAGAATGCATCTACTTCCTTCTCCTGTTTTCTAGCCATTAACTTAATTTTCTGTAAATTCTGGAAGAATGGACTGTTACTCACTTTCAGTAGCAACAGATAAATATTTTAAAGTGAAGATTTAACCCTCTTATTGCTACACGTTAAAATACTTGCAAAAAGTTGTCAAGCACTCGGCAGACACTAGCTGCTGTAAGTGTATCTTTTGGAGAGGCGTGGAGCGTGGGTTCAGGACTATCTCTGCTTCTGTAATTGAAAACTTCACTAATGGAGATGTCAGTAATCATAACAACCTCTCCTACACATGTTCTGTGGAATTCTAGCCCTGGAAGATATTTTTTGAACTAAATATTCCATGATAATTAAGTGTGGGAAACATGTGTGTCATATTTGCTCCACACCTTTCTGGAACACTGTAGGGTATGTAGACATGGGCCAAGTTCTTCTGTGAAGAAAGCGTTTCCATCGGTGGTCTAGATAGATTTTTTTTTGTCCATAGAACGAGAATCTCTTTCCTCCATTGATTAGGATTCTGAGTGAGTCATCTGAAGGGATGGTCAGAGAGCCTGAAGATGTGTATTCTGGTGATCTAGAACATACTCTCAAACCTGCCTTTCATGCTAATTCTCTCCTGATACGATAAGAACGGAGTCTTGATCTTACTGCAGAGCTTCAGTTCTACTCGTGGACAACTCTGTCACTTTCTATAAAAGAATAAGGGGAAAGTTTCTAATAAACCCAACCATGGAGACTAGAAATAACAATAGCAACAAACAAAAACAAGCCATGCACACACGTGCACAAAAAATTCAGGCCACCCGCTGGGCTTCTGAGAAAGAATGGAGTCATTAGCTTCTTTACTCATAAATGTTTGAATAGCACACAGTGTGAAAATATGTACGTGTAGCTTACGTTAGACCCTCAGTGACAGATCGAGGTACACACTCTTATTTGCCCAGCTATATCTGTTTCTTTTTCTGTGACCTTATTTACCTGAGAGAACCAACTTAAGGCACGAAAGGTGTATTTTGGGTTCAGCAGTAAGGGAGGCACAGTAAAACAGCACAGGTCCTGGTGGCTCTAGCCTGTGGCCAATGCTGTTCACATCATAACAGATCAGAAAGCTCAGAGTCAGGGAGAAGAGCTAGGCAGGGATGATGTGCTTTCTAGAACCCACGGTCTGTGACACTTCTTCTCCAGCAAGGTCTTACCTCATGAAACTTATGAATCCTCCCCAGATAGTGCCATTTAGACCTAGTGTTTAATACAAGAGCCCATTGAGGTCAATTCAGACCCGAACTGTGGTGTAAATCTCCAAGGTTTGTGACTATGTGCAAGGCAAAGAGGTAAAAGAAGTTTGAATGGACACGCAGACATGGTGGAGAGAGAGAAAATTAGACACGAGAAAAGGGAAGAGTAGTGAGCTTGGAATGTGTGGGGCAAATAGGCAGCCTCATTAGTTCACAAGTGTAGAAGCCATAAGAAAGGGCTGGTTTGCATGTCTGTGCAGTAGTGCACCAGAGAGAATTGCTTCAGAGACTGGGACTGAGGTTCAGATAGCCAGAGGTGGAAACAGACCAACAGTACCCCCATGGTGTCTATAGAAATGTAGAGGAAGGCGCTCTCTCTCGCGGGCTTCTGGAGTGCCATAGCCTTGTCTTACCCCACTGGTGACTACAAATCTGAGGCTGCTTATGATCCCTATGCCTACCTGGGAGACTATGATATGCACACAGGAGAGCCAGAGGACCACATACAAGTACGAAATGATTAACAAGCAGAGTGATGCATGCTCTGTTAGCCATTGCTCTCACCATGTACCCCATGTGGATCGACGAGAGCACACACCTCCAGCTGAGGGAGAAATACAGGGAGAAGATGCTGTGCATGCAGAAGGGGGACCCCCAGGTCTATGAGGAACTTTTCAGCTATGCCTGCCCCACGTTCTTGTCACCTGCGGTGCCTGACTACAACAGTGTACATCCCAACTACCACAAAGAGCCCTTCCTGCAGCAGCTGAAGGTGTTTTCTGATGAGGTGCAGCAGCAGGCTCAGCTGTCCACCATCCGCAGCTTCCTCAAGCTCTACACCACCATGCCTGTGGCCAAGCTGACTGGCTTCCTGGACCTCACAGAGCAGGAGTTCTGCATCCAACTGCTTGTCTTCAAGCACAAGATGAAGAACCTGGTGTGGACCAGTGGCATTTCTGCCTTAGACGGCCAACTCCAGGCGGCCTTGGAGGTGGACTTCTATATTGATAAGGACAGGATCCATATTGCAGACACTAAACTTGCCAGACGCTATGGGAATTTCTTTATCCGGCAGACACACAAGTTTGAAGAGCTTAATCAAACCCTGAAGAAGATGGGACAGAGGCCCTGAAGCTACTCATACACAAGTCAAGAATCTGTTCTGATATTATAGATGGCAAGTATTCTTGTCACCAAGAAGCCTTACCTAAGTCAGCCATCAGCTGGGTTGAAACTTGTTCAAATCAAGGACTGGATGTTTTAAGGTGCTCTCAGTAAAGGGTCTTTTTTGGAAAAAAAAAAGAAAAGAAATGTAGAGGAAGGGTTATGGTGTCATATGACTCATGAGGTCTGTTTTTGGAGAGAGAAGGAAGAACTTTCAGTGTTCCAGGGTGGAGATTTCAGAAGAGGTAGATGGTATTGTTTTGGGGTCCAAAAGAGGTGTGCAGAGGTAAAAATGATGTGCTGCAGTCTAGCAGGATAGTGAGACTCCTGATGGAGCTGGCTGAGAGATCACCTTGGGATATTGGACTGAGAAAATGACATGTTGTTTCATGCATTGCATCGTGTGCTAATCTTATATACTCTGGTGCTTTTGTTCTGGATGGACAAACATCACTTAACAACACCTTCATCTTGCTCAAGGGCGAATTACTATATTGTCAAAATGTTTGACTTTATATCGATTTTCTAGATCCATTTTATTTATCCACTCTGTGTGTGTGTGTGTGTGTGTGTGTGTGTGTGTGTGTGTGTGTATGATGAGTGGCCCCTATTTTAAATCAAGCACTAAAGTGCTCACTTTTTGCTCCTTGATGACTTCTATGGGCCTTCTTTATGGATTTTGAAGAAAGTGACTGGGTTTGTTTAAACTACGGCACATTGTATTTACTGTAAGGACTATTTGTACATTTTGTCTGCCTTTTCAAAAAGGCAACCAGAAGTCAATATCCTTGGGGTCTCTTGCTTCTTTTATTTTCATGCTTTTAATGATTGCATGCAGTATGTCGGTCAGGGCTTCGGTGTGTGTAAGAGGCAGTATGGCTTTGAAATAGAGGCTCAGGGTACCCCTGGGTCAGGTGACATCTCTTGTCTAGCCTGCAGCCCTGTGCAGTAGAGGTGGCTGTGCTACTTCCTTCCTAATGTGGGTGTAAGTCCTGAGTGCCGAGATACATATATGAGCTTAACTCTTGTCATCCAGTACGTACTCAGTGAAGATGGATTACGTCGTCAGTGTTATCATCATCATTTTTGGAAACACAGCTAGATAAAGTCCTCAACAGATAGAAGTGTTCAAGGTTGTGGATATTTGGGAAGTAATAAGCACAAGGAATACAGGAGAGCATCAGAAATACGATTCCCTCACTTTAAATGTCTGTTTCTTAGTTTTGTGAACTTGACAAGATTTCATTTCCTTGTGACTTGAAGAAATGAGTACTCTGTGGCTTGCCTTACAAGAAAATTACAAAGATTAGTGAATTTATATTGAACTCGTGGACTCTCTGATTGCAAAGTAGGAAATATTTTTTGCAGCTGGGATGCATTAATGCTAGCATGAACCTGGGTACAATTACCAGATTTAGACTGTTTTCTTTTCTTCTGCCCCTTTTCAGCTTTGCTGTGTGACTGAGGGAATGGTGGAGAACTTGTCTTTGAAGTTTCGGTGGGGACAAAGCCATGGGTGAGGGTGCTAGATGCTTGGGGTCATGGGATAAGCAAAACCCATTTTCTGGTTTTGTTTTGGAATGAGCAACCGTACCCAGTCTTGTTTATCTCTGAGACAAGCTGGAGAAACCAGTTGTGTAGGAAGATTGTAACAGACTGAGGCTCCTCTCCTGGAGATAACATAGTTGTGTTTTCTTCTGTTGAGAGAAAGTCATTAGCCAATGAGAAGTGAGCTTTTATAGTTACTATCAAGAAGATAGTCCTGGGGTTGGAAAGATGCCTCGGAAGTTAAGAGCACTACTTCCTCCTGAGGACCTGGGCTTAATTCCCAGAATCAACATGACAACCCACAACCATCTGTAAGCCCAGTACTATGGGATCCGAGGGCACTAAGCATGCCTGTGATACACAGACATGCATGTAGACAAAACGCCCATACCTGTAAATTAATACATAAAATTTAAGGGCAATAATAGTCTCGAGAGTATTATTGTTTTGTTCAAGTGAGTAAAGAAGAGAAAGTTTTGCCTGGTTCTGTCTATCTATCTTGTTTCATTATTGCTCATTTGTTTTTCTGGTGCTGGCAATTGAGCTGAATTGGAGCCTAGGCTTACTAGGAAAGATGGCCTAGATGTGGAGACCAGGAAGGGGAGAATCCTATAGAAGAGGTTACAGGGAGATGAAGGGAAGTGAGGACACCAGGGAAGATAGTTATTTAAGAGAAATGGCCCAGATCACCCCAGAGCAAATGAGGAAAGGACCCTACCAGGTGAGCTGCATCTTTAGCCCCCAGTGGTTGTGCTGTCTAATTTGTAGCACACTAAAAACTAAAATATAGTGGTTGATTCTGTGGAGAAACAGCCATGTAAAAGGGTTAGCACAAGAATTAAGAGCAGACTCTTTTTTTTCCCTTTGAGATAGGGTTTTTCTGTGTAGGCCTGGCTGTCCTGGAACTCACTCTGCAGACCAGGCTGGCCTCCAACTCACAGAGATCCACCTGCCTCTTCTTCCCAGTGCTGAGATTAAACCTGTGCACAATCACTGGGCTAAGAGCAGACTCTTGAAGCAAGCCATCCAGACCGGGATCCAGGCTCAGTCTCGTCATAGCTATGTAACTTTGTGCAGATTTCTTGACCTTGGAGGACTAGCTCTCAGAGTTGTAAGGAATAAAACAGTTAACAAATACATAGAATTTGTGATACTACTTAATTCACAGGGTAAACACTGAGTGCTTGTAGGTTAGTTTTTGTCATTTTGAGTTATGGGTTCAGGGTGTAGACACTGAATTTAGATGGCTTGAGTTTAGGTCCCAATAAAGTCTTGCTTGTAAGCTGACTTTGATGAGTCTTTATTTTTGTTAAATAGTTACACAGCTTGCAACTACTTGGTCAGACTCATGGGAGAGTTAAGTGAGAATTTTCAGAGCGCATCCTAATTTTTAGTGTGCCTGGTAACGTGTATTAGCTATTGGTCTCTTGGCTTTTCTTTAGATTGCAGTGGCATCTTTCTTAGCTCTTACATAGAAAGTTGGAAAATCTGAGTGTCTTGGGCTTCTGGGGGCTGGTGTCCATCTTCCACCTCTGGAAGATGCTTCCCAGATTTTGAGCTGGCTGCTGAACAACACAGTCAGTCATTTCTGAATTCACTCTCCAGACCACGGTGTTCTACAACAGATCTTGGCAACACATCAGGTTCCAGGAAAGTACATGAATCACCACAGGACTCCGGACACTGCACTTCTGAACCTCATAAGAGCATGCAATGCTGTTACCAGATCGCCTAATACCCATCTTCCCCGGCATCCTTGCTTCCTTTCATATCCTATCTCCCTCCGTCTCCCCCCCCCCATCGTTCTCCTTTCTTCCCTAGTCTCTATGTGCAGACCTTCCGTCCTACCTCCCTCAGACTAGACCTCAAACAAGTTCCGTCCCTTCCCACCTGGACACCTCTTTCCTCAACCCCCACCTCCTGCCCCTGCCCTGTCTCTGCTCCTGTCCCTGCCCCTGTCTCTGTCTCTGCCTCTCCCTCTCCCCCTTCCCTTCCCCTTCCCCTGCCCCTCCCCCTGTCTGTGCCCTTTCCCTTTAAATGCTTGCTCTGCTGGCAGCACTCCCTGTCTGCCTCATTTATCACTTCCTCCAGCTCTGCTTCTTTCCTGTAAGGCACTTTTAATTTTAACTGAAGACATCTTGGATCCCGGTGTCTCTGTGTTTGGAAGTTCTACCTGCTCCGGGAAAGGTGGACATTTGGTTTCCTGGAAGTAGATAACTGAATGGTCACTTCCCTGTGGCTGCCACAGGATAAAATCCTTGCTCTAGTCTTGCCATATCTCATTGCTATCTTATATCTCATCCTAGACCAACACTTAGAACAGAGACTGACACATAGGTGATACGTGCCTTTAATCCCAGTACTCAGGATAGAGAGGCAGACAGATCTCTGTGACTTTAAAGCCAGTCTAATCTATATCGAAAGTTCTAGGCCAGCCAGGGGTACATAGAGAGACACTACCTCAAAAACAAAAACAAAATAAAAAAAAAAAACAAACCAAAACCAAAACCAAACCAAACCAAACCAAAACCAATAAACAACAAACAAGCAAATGAAGAAGTATTAATAGTGAGGTTTCTGTAGCATTAGTAAATCAGCAGCAGCTGTTGACTCAAAGGGGGATTGGAAGAGGGTGCTGTGTTCCAGGCAGAGGATCATGTACCAAGGTCCTGAGGTGGACAATATGGGATGAACAAAACCCAGAAGGATGGGAATAAGAGTGGGAAGCAGGTGAGGTAATTCAGAAGTGAACGGGGTCCCAGCTGGAGACCTCAGCATTGATTTGATTGAGCTTTGATCTTTCTTTATATCACAGCTATTGACTTTGCCTGTACCATGTCACCTTGCCCCTGTGTTTCTATATATCACACATTGAAGTCCCTATAAAATATCTTTGTCTTGTCTCTAACTCAGAATGATGATATTGATAAGATCAGAAGCTAGTTAGTGTGGCAATTAGTTTTCATTGTCGACTCAACAACATAGGCTCTCCTGGGAAGACAAGAGTCTCCATGAGGGAATATCTAGGTCATACTGGTCTGTGGGCACACCTGTGGGGAACTATCTCGATCTAGTTAGTTGATATGGGGGGATCTGGCCAGCTGTGGGTTCAGCACCATTTCTTGTTTTGGGTCTTGAATTATATAAGAGTAGAGAAAGTGAGCTGAGTAGGAAGCCTGAATGCATCCATCCTCTCCGCCTTTGACTTTGGAAGCAGCGGCTCTAGTCCTGGCTTCATCGTCTTCTTGAAGAGTAATCTTGGGCAAGTTACTTACCCTCTGTCTGGGCTTCTATTTGAATAAATTGTCAATTATTCAATAAATGAAGATGGTGACTGTGGTAGGAGTGCGGAGTGCTGCCCATGGCAGTGTGACTGGCTCTGGTGTGCTCCTGCTTCTTGAGGGTGCAAGAGTTTCAAAGACATCACTGTAGGAAGCTAAGAGCTCTTTTGTTGCAGCTTGATCTTGATGGAGCCCTGAGCATTGTCTGAGGTGAGAGGCCAGCGATTTTCATGATCTGGCCTGTAACTTCCTTAAAGAATGAGCTGATTTTCTTCCTTATCCTTGTTCTTTCCTGAGAGCATATGGCAGCCATGTCTACAGTCCCTACTCAGTCTTCCTCAGGGGAGCCACTCATCCTTAGGTCTTCTAGCTCATCTCTTAAGGTCATTTGCCTTGATTTCCTTTGTCACCCCATTTCTCACTCAACTTGTATTTTTAGTTGACATAAATCCTGGAACCTTGTCTCCTTTGGTCGCTGAAATCTGATTTTCTGCATCTCATTACCCACAACTCTAGCTCCAGACCCTTGGGTCACACTGGATAACTGACTCGTGTACCCTTTTCTGCTCCTGTGATCTCTCAGATCTGGGACCACTCTTCATTTCTGACACTTGCTAGCTGGGGTAACAACTTAATTTTCCTCCTTCCTTCCTTCCTTCCTTTCTTTCCTTCTTTCCTTTTTTACATTAGCAATTTTATTGGATATTTTATTTACATTTCAAATATTTTCCCCTTTCTAGGTCTCTCCTTCAGAAACCCCATATCCCATCCCCACTCCCCCTACCTTTATGAGGGTGCTCCCACACCCACCCACTCCCACCCTGACATTCCCCTACACTGACCACTTTATTTTCTAATCCTAGGTTCACACTCACACCTGACCTTCTCTTGGCCTTCTGCATTAGGTGTTGAACCTCATGCTGTTTCTGCTTTTGTTTCCTTTTGAATAAGAGTCGTGGCCCTGGAGTTCCCACTTCCAGTTCTAGATTTACATATCAAGACAAAATTCCCCTCCCTGTGCCTCACTGTATGCTTTGCTGTTGTTGTCTTGAGTCAAGATCTCACACTATAGCTCAGGCTGTTTTAGAACTCCTTTTATAGCCCAGGCTAGCCTGGATCTCATGGCAGCCATCTTGTCCCAGCCTCCTGAGTGCTGAGATTGCAAGTGTGAGCCACCACATCTGGCCTTTCTGTGTGCTTTTGTCAGGTGGTGGGTAGAGAGCTTGCTACACTGTTTGTATTCCCCCTGACATTGTGCATTCTTCAAAGGCAGCAAACCATGTTTAATTATCTCTGTGAATCAGAACTTTGGTAGGGTCTTACAAAATAAAAGAAGGCCTTTAATGAATAGTTTTTAAAATTAATTAATTTATGATCCTTTGAGGAAAGACCAGCCAGTCTGAACCGTGGAGAGAGAGGATGGTTGGCTGCTATGGAAACTATGGACCATCCCTAGAGATGGCTATCTATGGGGAAGCTCCTTCAGCTGTTGTACTCTTTGAAACAGCCGGCCTCTCTGCCTGGGGATGACTTTCTAGATAGTATTGGGACATAAAAACTAATGAGTTCAGCGTTTCCTCTTCCTTTGACCTACTAAAGAATGTGTCTACATTTCAGTGTCCTGTTTGTTTTGGTTTGTTTTTCTGTTACTCTGGCTAGCTGAGAGAGAATCCAAGGTCATCTATTGCATAATAACAAAGATGTAAAAGAGAAGAAAAGCCAGTGCAGACAGAGTGTGAACCTGGAGACAGTCATTGTACAAAGAGCCTGGACAAGGTGAACAGGAGTTGTAGAGGGAAGGGAAGGGATGGTGTGTGGGACCCTCTGGTGTTCTGTCTAAAAGAAAGTAAAGAGCTAACTCAGCAATAGATTTTCTCTATCTTTAAAAAAAGTCTTTGCCCTTTGCAGCTAGCACAATCTTTGGCATGTGGAAGACTCTCAGAGAATATTTACTGATGTTAACTTCAGTGAGTTAATAACTAAGTAATAGTTGTGACTATTGGCACTATATCCTTACAAATACAAATGATTATATGTAGCCTGCAAGCCATGTATTCAGACTATTTTTGGTACCGTAAGTCTGGGAGCATGATCTTTGAGCATCCTCATTCTGGAATGGTGGGAGTATTACAGGAAGGCAGGGAACTAACTCCCGACTCACTTCCAACTTCACAGTCCAATGGTCATGCTCTTGTGTGCAACTGTGGTTCAGGACCAAGGACAGCATCCCCTCCTCTGGAGGCTCCCCTCTCCTTTCCCAGTTGCTACTCCCATGCTCCTATGCACACATTCAACATCCTGGGTCCTCTTCTTTTCATCATACCTGTTCTGCAACCTTCCCACAAGGAATCCATCAAATGAATTTCTTTTTTAGTTCTATTTGAAGGCTGCAGAGCCCTGCTGGAGAACAAAAGACAGAAGTCCTTAGATGCCACACGGTTCCAAAGTCTCATGTCAGTTCTGCCAAGAAGTCTGAAAATGCCCATTGCCATCATTCTACACCTTACACCATTTTAAACCTGTGTCACTTTAGTCCTGTGTCCCTTAGCTTTCCCCTTCAGTTTCAGTATGTGGTTGTCTCCTACTTCCACTATGAAACTGAAGTTTATAGGGGCAGAATTCCTTTAACTACCTTTTTATACTTATGCTTGGTCCATGGGTGAAGAGGTTGTTCTTTGGTCTTCTTAAACCAAAACTACCTCTCTCTGCATGTTCTTCCTTCCACATCCCTCAGGGACTCACATATCATCTGGGATCTCATCAAACATTCCGATCCGCATTCCCAGACAACTGTGAGATTCCATAGTCCTGATTTAAAAGACGGTCTTATTCCAGGCCTACTGAATGAGTCTTTGACAGTCAGGCTTTGGAATATATATATATCGAACAAGACCCCTTGCTGTTTGGGAAGTGTAATTTATAAAAATCTGCCTTTGCTTATTCTTTCCCTGAACTGTCCTCCAACTATGAGTCAGAAAGTGCAGTCCAAAATGTTCTCATTGCTCCTATAATTAAATGTTCAAGGTGGGGCACGTATAGAACAGCAAAGTGGGTCACTTGAAGAGTATGTAATGGAGGAGGTATTTACAGATGGGTGGTAGTAGGTGGGACACAAATGAGGGTCAGGGCAGTATCCAAGGCTGGCACCAGAGGGGATAAGGAGATAGCTAGCTGACCTGTAATTCGTGAAGAGAGGCATGCAGCTTACAGCTGGTATCGGAAAGAGCAGAGGAAACAACATTCTGCTCCCCAGCTCCCTCTCTCTGAGCTCCTGCCAGTGGCACCACCTATGAGGGCAAAGGAGCTTTGTGAAGGCAAGTTTGTCGGCCTACAGCTCCTGGCACAGCAGAAGGGAGATCGGCATTTTGGGGGAGGGGGGCCATGCAAACAGAAGTTATATAGTATGCTAGTGTGGTTTCTAACCAGGGCTTCTCCCACGTTGACCCTCTGCTGTAGCTTTTGTGCAGACTTCAGGGGCTCGTGCTGTGCTTATAACTTTGTTCTATCTCTTTGCCCATGCAGCCTTCTTTGTGTGGAATGCCCAATCTGCCCCTACTCACCCAACAACTCTCAAATTTTCTATAAAACCGAACTGAGATGTTATCATGTGAACATTGAATGTCCCCCCAAAACCCACTTACTCAGGGACCATGATTAAAGAATATGTCTTCCAAGGTATAAAATATGACCTAATCAAAGTCAGAGCAGAAGTCATATCTAGGGCTCAGTTCCATTAAAGATGTTAAAGCTTACCCAAGTATACCGGAAATAAAGTTCTGTTTAATTCAGCATTTCATGGGCAATCCTAAAATGACTAGGAAGAAGGGATTTGTTCTTCATCATGTAAGATTTCTTGTTTAAAGTAAGAACTGTATAAAGCACGCTTACCAGAACAAGCCAGTTCCCAAGGATGGAGGAACTATGTAGCTACAAGCTTCAGCCCCAATCCACCAAATGGTCCTATGACATCAGTAAATACTATTAGTGAGTTCTAAAACTGAAATGTGCATGGTATGATAATAATCTATCTTCTTATCTCACTGAATATTTCTTTTGAGATAAGGTTTTAAATGTCCCAGGATGGCCTCAAACTCACTATGTAACAGAGGACAGTCTTGAACTTCTGATTTTGCTGTAGTCACCTACCAAATTCTGGGATTACAGACATGCATGCCAGCTATATGGTGCCAGGGATCAAGCATAGGGTTTTTCATGCTGTACAAGTACTAAGTAAACTGAGCTTTGTCCTTAATTAATTCAAACAACTAGGTTGCTTGGCTGGAAAATCCGTATCATAAAATCAATCAGAAGTCTTTTATTTTTGAACTGAGTGTGAATACACCTGTAACCCCTGCGCTGAGTGTGGTGGACACACGTGTAATCCCAGTGCTGAGTATGGACTCACCTGTAATCTCAGCCTTGGGTGTGATGGACACTGAGTGTGGCGAACACATATGTAATTCCAGCATGGAATGTGGTGGGACATGTCTATAATTCTAGTGCTTAGAAAGGGGTAGCAGAGACTGGGTTCAAGGCCAGCCTTGCATATATATACAGTTTGAAACCAGCCTGGGCTACCTGGTGAGACCCCATTCCAACAAAGAAGTTCATTGAAGCTGGACTTTCTCTTTTACTCCATTTCAGTCCCAGATCTAGTCACCTAGGTACTAGGTGGGTAGTGATACCTCCTAAGTGTTCTCAGCAGGTCACACAAGGGCATAGATAAACACTTTTCTGGAACAAAACTTCTAAGCCTTTCTGTAACCAGAAGCATTTCCCCCAACTACTCCTGCTGATCGCTTTGACTGGGGAGGCTTCCTTCTGGAAGCCGTGTGGAGAATTGAGACTCTGTATTGCTTCAGTGCTGCTAAGCCCGGCCCCTCCCATTTCCTGTCCCCTCTCTACCTTCAATTAATTTTTCTCTTTTTACTTACTCCTGCCTGTCTCTGAGACCTCCTCATTCTGTAAAGCCATCTTTGATTACACTGGCTAACAGCAATCCTTTCCTCGTGATGGCGACGTTGTACATGCTACATGCCAGGCACTCTACTGAGCACTCTACCCCCTCCCCCCCACTGGCACTTATGTTTGCCCACAAATCTGGGTGGACATGTTCCCATGTCCATTCCACAGTGAACCCAGTTAAGTGCAGGGAGGCTGATCAGCTTGCCCAGAGCAGACAGCCCAGTCATCCTGTCAGGTGTGTAAAACTGACACCTCTGATGCCATCATATCAGGTCATCCAGGCTGGACAAGCCCTATGCACAGACCAGCAGGCTACAGTCTCGCTCCTTTCTTTCTCTCCGATCCCACTCATGACTCAAGCCCCAGAATGTCATCTGATGACTTGGCCACCCAATTGTTCCCTTTGCCGTTGCTCCTTCGATCTTGGTGTCATATTCAGTTTTGTTCTTGAACTTGATGGGATCCTTAGTCTCCACCTTTCCCTTCATATTACCCTTTCATATCTGTGTGATCCCAGCAGATGTCTGAGTTTGTGAAGGAAGCCAAGGAACTCTTCAGATATCATCGCCCTGCATGTCCTTTGGTTACTTTTTGCTTATGAATAAGTGAGCAAAGATTTTTTTTCCCCCTGCAGCATCAACAATGACATTCATTTGCATTGTTTTTGTTAGATTGAATTCCTGGAATTGCAGTAGTAACAAGAGCTAGGTAAATATGACCCAATGCCAGGAGGTGACCCTCCTCTTTGAGCTCTCCACAAGGGCATCCCTTTACCTGACAGGAACACTGGGTTGCAGTAAGGACATGGTGGAGGCCCATGGGATGCGACAGGAGAGGCAGTATACCTTCCCTCACTACTCAACCATCCCAACGTGTCCAGGTACAGAGTTGCGTCTGTTAGATGGTACCAAGAGTCCCGTCCTCTCCTAACTTCCTGCCCTGGGGAACACCCACCCTTCCTGGCTCGATTTTCTTCCCTCCTTGACCAGTTCTACCCACAACTCTGAGCGTTTTCTGAGAGGACCTCCCTTTACTCCCAAGCAGTTCATTACAGTTTAAATGAACAGTATGCTTCCTAATGCAGTAGCATTACGTCTTATTTCTATGCACTAGCTAAGGATGCCAACCAATATTTATATTGCATTTTCTCTGAGCAAATATGGTCTTATTTACAAATAACTGCCTTGTAGGTGTGAACTTGCTATGTCTGAAGTTGAGTGGAGCTCAATGAGGATGGATGCTTGTCCTGAATGGCTCCAAGGAAAGTGGGTCTTGTGTTAGCTCTCAGATGATGGACAGAAGGAAGTCAGAAATGGAGATGTGCCTAGAGGAGACAGAAATACAGAAAGAGCGGATAGGGGACCATGAAGAGAACAAAACATGCCAGAAATTTCCACCACTCAATAATGAGGATCCATCTGACTGTTTTAGTTCATCTACTCTTCCTGCCCACTTCCTTGAAGGTTTTAAGTCAGGGGTGGCACTACTGGGCATATTTGATGCTGTGGTCTGCCCACCTCACCCACAGTAGATATTACTATAACAAATCATAGTATCAATATCATAATATCATTATCAGCTATGACCTGAAAGTCCTTCATCACACAGCATCCCTAACACTTTAGCCTGCCTGCCGAGCTGACATGCAACGCAAGATCCCTTTGTTTTATGTCCTAGTTTTAGTCAACCTGGTCAGGTTTTACTTTAAGTGAAGCCATTTTATGTGCCACTTTGTTGAATGAAAAATTGAAATGAGCATTACAACAACATGGATATAAGTGTTCAGCTACAATGTAATGCCACCCTTCTAGCATGTCCACTTTACAGTGACCTTCTTTGGAAGATGACATTCAGTCCGTTTACCCCAGGCTAATGGCTTCAATCCTCCAGATCACAATTTTGCATCGATCAGCTCTATTTTTCAGAACTTAGCATTGATTTTTTTCTAAAGGATGCTTTGCACAACACCAAGTGAAGCAATTATATTAACAATTTCTAGTTCTTTCTTATCAAGTAGAAAATTTATCCCTTGATACCATGAGGTCTGTTGTACGCACTGCTTTCTTTTAGGACAACATGATTGCTAGTTTTCCCAGCCTCTGTTCTTGTCCCCTGTGGATCTCATTTTTTCTTGCCTATTTCTCCTTTCTCCTCTGGGCCTAAATCTTATCCTTTAGGACCTGGAACAAAGCTGACAAGATGGCTCAGTGGGTACTAGCGAGTTGAGTTTGACCCCCAGACTCAGATGGTGGTAGGAAGCAACTGATTCCCACAAATTCTCTCTCTCTCTCTCTCTCTCTCTCTCTCTCTCTCTCTCTCTCTCTCTC
>JADRCH010000142.1:4778810-4801366 GCA_019843965.1 Rhynchomys soricoides | reverse complement strand
GTATATATGTTATGGCATCTGTTTTATATATGTGTGTGTGTGTGTATACATATATCTTACTGAAGAATTTCTGCCTTGTCCTATAGCAATAAAGGTATTCTAAAAACATTTTAAAAGATTTCCTTTTCACACTTCAACTTTTCATTTATCTAGAATGTACTTTTATAGTTGGATAGAAATTTATTTTGGTTCCCAAATTGATTGGCTGAATTTCTGCCTCTGCTGTATTTGAACAACTTGATTGCTTGTGTGTGTGTGTGTGTGTGTGTGTGTGAGTGTGTGTGTGTGTGTGATGTGTGTTTTCTTGTCTTATCTCACTGCCCAGTGTCTCAACACTAATATTAAACACTCATGTCCTCAGCCATGGCTAACTCTTACCTAATCAGTCACAGCAATGTGGATGATATCTCAGCTTTATAGATGGTGTGACTTGATGTGACTGGAACTACATTGCAGAACCTCACAACTAGTGGATCAATAACACAATCTGGAATGAAAACCCATCTGAGTGATGTCAGAGCTTAGCTGCTTCTGCCTCTCAGTCACTGCTGACTTGAGAGAAGCTAACCCTTCTCACCTTGCCTGCTTGTGCCCAGATTCTATCCTTAGTAAGGAGAGGAAATGTTACGGAGTTGATGCCAGAGAAGCACTTGCAGTTAGTCTCAGCAAAACTAATAGACATTGTTTAATTTAGACCTGCCAAAAGTAGATCAGAGAACCTTATAAGTATGGAGTCATTCTTATTCCAGTTGGTGTAAGCATTCACCCAGGTAATGTAATCATATCTCAGTGGAAACTCAGAAACAATGGATCTTCATAGACATTAACATTCTGAGAACGAACTAGAAATGCCTTCCCTCCCTCCCTACTCCTTCCTTTCCCCCTCCCTCCCCTTCCTCCCTTCCCTCCCTCCTTCTCCCACTCCTTCCGTCCCTCCTCATCCCTCCCTCCCTCCCTTCTACTGTACCTCTGTCCTTCACATCCTTCCCAGCCTCTGCTCATAAAAAAGCTGAAGCAGCTTACATAAAACAAGGTAGACCACAGATGTGGTAAATCAATAATTCCTCCTTAGAGTCGCTTCTTTGTTTGACCACAACATGGCCTTAATCTTCCTAGCAACTGAAGCAGAGAAAACCTGTCCAGCTGCGCATTTCACAGTGGGCATGCGATGGACATAGAATAGTCGCTAAGGGAATACCCAGCATGTCCTGATTCAGAGACTGGAGAGAAACTTTGGGGCATTGAGTTGCAGGTGGGCTGCGCTCATTAGGGTCTTCTCGGTGGTGGGAAGTGATTTTGCATGATCTGCATTATTCTATGCAAACTCCACCTCCTTGGGGGAAATGTTATTATTTATTATGAACAGTACCTAAAACAGTAGGTGTTTATAATATGTTTCTGGAATGGATGTTATTTATAATACATCTGTAAAAACCATTGGCTGGAGTAACATTTGTAATGATTATAGCTCTAGCCATTATCAATGAACTACCTAGAAATGACATTTTAGGAGGTATTTTTTTAGTTCCATGGACAACATCATCAAAAATAACTCAATACTTAGTAATAAATTTAGCAAAAACAGTGCACAGTTTACCCACCGGAAACTACAGAACACCATGGGAAAGTCAGTGGGAACCAGGGAACAAATATACAAGAGCAATTCTGTGTGAAATAAAAAGGCTGAAGCTTTGGCTGGGTGGCTTTGTGGTTCTCTGACTTGATTGAGGACTGTAATTTAAATCTGTAAGAAGAAGGACTTAGGGCATGCCTCAGCAGTTAAGAGCATTGGCTACTTTGGAAGAGGATGTGGGTTCAAATGCCAGCTTACAACTGTCTGTAACTCCAGTTCCAGGGGATCCAGTACCCTCTTCTGGCCTTTGTGGGCCCCAGGTACACACGTGGCACACAGATATACATATAAGCAAACACTTATCCACATAAAATAAAATTCAAAAACATTAAATTATGAATAAAAAGTTAATTTAACACACACACACACTCTGCTAGGCAGCCTTGGGGTCAAACCAAGGGCCTCAGGCATACCTGGAACGTACCCTCCCTCCGTTCCCCCACCCCACCCCAGCTTTTCTCCCAGCCCAGAAAAGTGTGTACTGGATAAAATAGAATCGTGCTATATAGAAAACTAAACTGCCTCAAATGTTTAACAGTATGTAATTTATATTAAGGGCATTCAGCATTACTGATTACCCATAAATCTGTATTCTGATATCCCATGAAACAGTATCCTCATTTTTAAAATAGGGATTTGCTGTCATCATTAACTAATTTTTATTGAGCTTATAGCATGTGCCTGTCACATATCTGAACAGCTCTGTAGATATTATTGCATTTAATGTCCTACGGGGTTAGGGAAGTTAACCCTTTTGCCCAGTGTTACTCTCTAGTAGAACAAGGAACAGGAGCAAGCTTGGGGCCGGAGCAGTCCTTGTGTTCTCCACTATCCTCCCCTGTTCTTCTTTCTGACCTCATCATGGCAAACCCTAGTGTCCAGTGACTACCTGGAAGCATTCGGCTCATAAATATGGAATGAGAATTTGTTTTGGGAGTCTTAATGCCGTCATCAGGGTACCACAATCAAGCAAGTGTCCCCATCTTAAAATCATCTTTCCAGGTGGTCATCTTAGAACTTCACCCTAATCACACACAAACTAGAGGTGGTAGATCCCACCTATGATGTCAGTGCTTGGACTGTGTCTCCAAACTCAAACAAACAAAAAACAAAACCCAAGCACAGTTTGCAAGATCCTTGCCAAACGTTGGCCTCAGAAAATGTATTCCTCACACAGAGCCTAGGCACTAACATGATTGGCTGACAGGCCTTGTTTCTACCTCCCAGACTTTCACTGTCTCCAGGGAACTGGGGGGTTTGTAGTTAAGACCTTGGGCCATAGAGTCCATCAGTGGGGTTCAAATCCTGCCTTTGTAAGAAAAGTGTAGCACGTTGGAAAGATGAAGGAGGCTGTCCGTCAAGATGCTCAGAACTCTGGGATGTGGAGGAAGCTTTTAAGATTAGAAGCAGGTGAAAGACACAACCTTATAAGGCTGACTTGATGTGAGTAGTGCATTTGCACAAGCAGGCACCACCATCCATAGTGCAGAGCTGGGAGTGGTGGCACACGCTTTTAATCCCAGCACTAGGGAGGCAGAAGCAGGCATATCTCTTAAGTTCAAAACCAGCCTGGTCTACATAGAGAGTTCTAGGACATCCTGGGCTATGTAGAGAGACCCTGTCTCAAAACAAAACAAAACAAAACAAAACAAAACAAAACAAACACCCAGAGGACAAGCACTGGACAGGAAACAGAGTCTCTGTCCTCAGATGACTGTCCCTTAGGCCCTGCAGGCTATTCTACAAGAGCAGGTGACTGAGGTTATGGCTGCCCTGTGGTACACTTTAATATGAGCATCCAGTGTGTTAGTCTAGACCAAAGGATAGATGTTTCAGTGTCCTTCACCGAAGACTGGTTACAGGGTGGGTCAGGTTGTTCATTATTATGTCTCCTGGTTCTGGAGACTCTCAGTTTATAAACCTAGTGCCAAGAGAAACGTCTACAATTCCGTGTGAATCCTGACATTGTTTCCAGCCGGACAGTATCATCGATACCCCTTGGCTGAATCCATCCGCTAAGCACCTCAGGGCTAAACGCGGTGGTCCCTAATGGCAGGTTTTCTCAAACAACTCAGGCCTCAAAATCTGTCTTAGAAATAGATGTTGTTTGTGTACTTTAATATAGAAGCCACACCAGGTTCTTCATGGCATAAATAGGATACGTCATTCCTGCAGAGTGACACTGCAAATCAGTGTAGACCTGTAGGAACTCAACTCTTTACTGCACTCTGCACCCACAGCATGGGCTCTTTTCTCCTTCCAAGAAGGTTATAGTAACAACTAGATTGTTAGGGGCCTACCCAGTACAAGTTGTGGTTCATGATTACATATAACAATGTTGTGCTGAGGAATACTATAATTGCCTTTGTTTTAAAATGAAGCGAGTACAACGGCTGGCTTACTTAAGGAGCACAGCAAGGATTTGCAGCCAGTGAGATACCATCTCTTTTCAGTAGAGGTGGATAGGAGGGGGGGAACTCAGCTTGGGTCATCCCAAATTCCCTCATTCTTTGGGATCTTACTAGCAGGAAGATATTGGCCAATGGCCAAGAACAAAGAGAAGAAAGGAACGAGGAACCGATGCCTACAGAGGTCTGGGAGACCCTTGTTGGCTTGACTGTCCTGAGACCTGCTCTGAACTGATGTGTTTCTGCTGGCCTGAGGAACCTTTGGGGTTTCAGAGACATCATCCCACTCTGTAGTATGTGTGTGCTAGGCCTAAACTTGCTGGGTATCTCAAGCTCTTGCAGACTTAGGCATGTTAGGAGGTCACACTGACTACAGGTCACTCTA
The DNA here is from genome assembly GCA_019843965.1 of Rhynchomys soricoides. Classification (NCBI taxonomy): domain Eukaryota; kingdom Metazoa; phylum Chordata; class Mammalia; order Rodentia; family Muridae; genus Rhynchomys; species Rhynchomys soricoides. Next base: position 4,796,940 of record JADRCH010000142.1, on the reverse strand, counting down.
TTTATGTCCATTGACATTCCGCAGGAGTGCCTGGGTTCCAGGATTGGCAGTAATGGAAGAACTAGTCGGCCCCTTTGGTTGAAAGACTTAACCAGATCCTAGGTGGTAGTATCTTAACCAGATGCTTAGGTGGTAGTGTCTTAGGTAGATGCCCTGTGCTCATCTTTCTTAGCTCTGAATGCAGAACTGGCCATGAGGGTATGTAGGACACTGTAGTAGACAGTCATGGCCAGGCTGATCTATGGCATGGCTGAAAATAAATGGGTATTTATTAAGGAGCAGCCTTAATTTGGTCATACTGCTCAACCCTGAAGCTACTCAGATTCAACATGCTGATGTCTCAGATGTGGCTTAAGTAACATGACAATTAAAAAAACCCTAGAAAGTTTGCTTTTCAAATTATCTCGCTCTGTCAACAAGTATTTATTGAGGCGCTCTCACCACCACTTGCATGCCAAGACCCAACAGATACTGTGAGTATAGCCTTGAGCAAGTTGATCAGACCCTGGAATAGGATGCTCAGGAGAGAGGGTGATTACGTGGGTGGGCCTCTGCTTCTAGCGTGGGCAGCTACTATGCTGGGGAAGCCTGGTCCCTCTAAATCTTGCTGGCTGGCTCCACTTTTAGCCGGGAGGGGATGTCCTTGCTTGAATCAGGTTTTTGGACTCTCCCTTTAGGAATTGCCTTTGCAGCTGCTCTGAGCCACACAGGAAAAAGCATCTCACTGTGTTATTTTATAGCCACACCTAGCTTTGTGACCAAAAATGGTATTGCCAACTTGGTGACCCATTTTGTTCTCCAGAATTGGCTCTGATTGACTTGCCTTTGAGCCAGAACTACATCCATTCTTTGAGGTTGGATATTTACCACTGTGAGCCAATTATCAGTAATTTGGATCGTTTTGAAGTGATTTCTTACTGACTTTCATGGTGCTTTCTCTCTGTGGTAACACTGTGTCCAATCTCTCTTCTACCTCCTGCCTCTCTCTCTTCCCTGATAGTTTGGAATCCTTGGGAGGGTTCCAGGGCCATACATCCACATGTCCAAAAATATATATTTACTAAAATTGAACATATAGTTTCTGAGGAAACTTTCCAAGTTGGTCTCTCAGAATTGTTCTAACAAGAACATTTTGGGATAATGGGCACTGTAGTAAGTTTTAGAACTTCCCAGACCTGGCTTCAGGCTCTCTCTTTTCCAGGTGTTTGATTTATGTAATCAGTTATTTCTTCCGGCCTTAATTTCCTCATCTGTGTAATGGAGACAGTAATACTTCCTTGACAGGTGAGAATTTTCCAACTCCTAATGCAAATCCTAAACAGAATCAGTTATTGTTGCCATGTTGAATTGAAACCTCACACAATGCATACATTCAATCTTTAAAAAATAAAAATTTATTTAGCTATCACTTCTTTTGAAATCACGTACACACAAGCTGAAAGACAGATTCAGCAGTAGAGCGTGTGCTCAGATTGTACAAGGCCCTGGGTTTTATCCATAGCATGGAAAGAGGAGGGGAAAGATGGAGGGGAGACTAGAACCAGGAGACTTTTGTGCTGAAGAAACTCTAGAGCCCATCCCAATGTCACTGAGACCCAGAAAGAATGTGGTTGGATCAGGATCATACAGCTGATGGGCACATGACAGAAGAGGATCAGAACAGAGCATTTTATGTGGCTTCTGATTTCTCTACTTTTGGAAGCCCTGCTTTCCTCGTATATGTAGATCAAGAACACTGAGCCAGGAAACTCCTGGACAACAAGGACTTGAGCTCTGCATTTGGAGAGAAGTTAGCACACACTTCCCACATTTCTGTGAAGTTACCCTGCCACTTTGCAGAGTACAAAGCATAGAGTGGTTGTGTCTCTCACAAAGCTGGCAGGAACAATACATTGTGGTGGCCAAAAAATTGATCAGATAGACTTGGTTCCACCCCATGGTAGCTTGCTTCTACACATGGCAGCTTATCATACTTAACTTTGAGTTTTGGCTTGTTCGTCTGCAGGACTTAAGCAACAGTATCTAACTCCTAGTGTCACTGAAAAGGTTAAAGGCAATGTCACTACACAACAGTGATGTTGTCTGACATGTGCTAGGCACTCTCTAAAATTGAGTATTATGATCAGTAACATATTTTTAAAAAGTCTCTCTATGGTTTCCACACTTCTCAAGTTAACATCTCGTTAGCTGTGAGCTCTTAGCTGGTCTTCTAAGCAGACGATATTGGCCAGCTCTTTTCTACTCTCATGAAACTCTCATCCAGAAGCATGAGATGTTTCGCCTCTGATGCTCTACCCCACTCGAGGGCCATAAAATCCTGAAAGGATGGATAGAAGCTGTCCGTCAACACAGAGGCTGTCCGTCAACACAGAGTCGCAGAGTGAGGGAGATGTAGCTCACCTGGTGAAGTGCACGAAGGCATGAGAATCTGAGTTTGATCCCCAGCATACACATAGAAAGCTAGGCACAGGACTGTACACTTGTAATCCCAGGGTTGGAGAGGCAGAGACGGGTGATCCTTGGGGCTTGAGGACAGCCAGTCTAGCCTAATTGGCAAGCCCCGGGCCCCAGTGAGAGACCTGTCCCAAGGAACAAGGATCTGCATAGCCCCTGAGGAATAACACCAGAAGCTGACCTCTGGTCTCCATATTCCTACATACACATTTGTAAATCCTACTACCCCCATCCCCCCCAACCCCCACACACAGAGGGTTAGGAACTCTATCTCTGAGTTTTCTTGATTATTAACAGATACAGAAAAGAAGTAGAATGTTGACTTTAACAAACACTGCCATTCCTAGGAGATGCCGCTGCTTTGAAGGCATCACCACCTGTGGACTCTGATATTCTGCCCATGCCATCACTACTTGGACACTATGTTCTTTGTACACCAATATACTAGATTCTGCTTGCTGCTGTTTCCTATTATTGTTTGACTGTAAGTATGAATAGTTGAGTTTTCCATTTCTATTTAGAAACTATGGTATACTTGAGACCAGAACTATTCAAATGAACCAAAAATTAGAGGCCAGATTAATATAACTCAAGGGCAATTTCCCCTCACCCCTCACTTCAGTGGAGAAATTGTATTTCCCAGCAGGTCTTGCATGCCCTGACTCTGGATCTCAGCCCTCCCTCCATTCTGAATATTACATCATTTCGTTTCGGCTAATGTAAACACTCATCACCCTGCATGTTGCAGGATCCTTCCCTACTGGTTGAGGCCGAGCCTCGTTTGCTGGGTCGCTGTGGTGATGAATGGTTTCAGAAAGAAGTACAACAGGAAGAGGCCTTGCACTGATGGAAGAGGTGAGGCGGCTCCACGTGAGATTCTGCAAAGGGATTAAGATTTGGCACCAGGCTGGGTTTCTATGCAGCCTCTTAGGCAGAGAGCCCCAGGAGAGGGAAGCAGAGTGTCAGCTGGGGCTTTGCATACTCCCAGCCAGCCTTGAAGGGTGGTTGGCTTCTCTTCTCTCTCTCTGTCTCTCTTTCTCTGAGGTACCCAGATTTGCCTTATTAAAGGATGGATCTAGATGCTGGAGTTTTAAAGACCAGGTAAGTGTTCTTATTATCTGACATCCCATGGGGTTCTTAATGACTGGAATCAGGCCGATTGCTCTGTCTCTGGTGCAGTATTAGCCAGATATAATTCCTCTGAGACATTTTGCAGAGAAAATCAGCAAAGTTTCTTTGTACACTTTCCAGAGTGTTTTAACCCAAAGGCTTCGCTGGAGAGGTGCAAACTCCTTTCCTGAACCCCACTGAAGACCTTGCCCTTCTTTTTTCTTTCTTTCTGTTTGCTTTTTGTCTATAAGATTTTGAAAAAACAAAAGATTCTGAGGGTTTCTGATGGGTGTACTTAGACAGTTTTATTTTGCTTTCATCGATGCCTGCAGTGTGTTCTGTGTCATTTGCTTCAGTGAAAATGTCTAATTCATTATGTTCTCTCGAAAGCTAGTTTTTGAATAAGTTACTGTTTTATGTAGACTTGATTTTTAGCTCTCTTGTGGGTGTTTGGCAACTATGATATTGGTGAAGCATAGCCTGAAGTCTAAGCAGTTTTAAGAAGAAAGACGCACACTGACAAGCTTTTCGCCAACACCTCTGCTGGCTTTCCTTATCAAACTAAGCAACGAGCTTTTTGATGTTTCAAGCAGACTACTTTTTTTTTTTTTTCTCAAAATTTCAGTGTAAATATCCACAGTTTGTGGAAAGAATGATCTGATTGATTTGAGGAGTTAAGTTATTTATTCATTTGCATTAAAAGCTTTATAGATCTTCTTGGTAAGATTAGCTCAATAATGGCTCTCTACAAGGATAGTTTTATGCTCAGCACCAACTCCATTCCAAATGCCGTTTCTTTTCTGTTTTTTAAAAAATCAAAAGTTAAAAATAACCCCAGTATAAAACTTGCAAACTGTTTTGTTTCTCTGTATTTGGCTAATTTCGTTGCAAAGGGCTGTGTGTAAAGAATTTGAGTTATGAAGACTACTCTCAGATCAACTCACTGGGGTCTATCTGCAAACGTCTGTAGCTTTCTGTGAGAGCGTATGTTTTATGGTTAGGATTAAAATTATCAGTTAAGCACTCCTGTCTGCAGCCCTAGAAGAAGGGAAACAAGCCTAAGGAAATAACTTGAGAAATTGTGTTCATTTTCTGACACAAGCTTGTGTCTAAAGTCTTGTGAAAAGGGGGCATTTGGCAGCTCTCAGTCTGTTGAGTGTGTGGGCTGACATGATAGGAGCGAATGTCTGTGGTCCAGTGTCAGGCAGAAAGGTCTCTTGACCATGTGAGTTTATTGAAAATTAGTGGATGTTCTCATTAAATGTAGAGGACCAATTACGGCTCTGGTTGTGGCGGCTGTCTGTACATCCGTTTCTTTTTATTGCTTTTTTTTTTTTTTTTCTGATGAGCCCTTTTTAGTTCATGTAATCCTGTTTTTCTCATGAGAACCCAAGAAGCCATGCACTCTCTTGAATTTTACATTACTTAAGCATTTTAGCCATTATGAGTATTTTTATTTAATGGAGAGGCTGCCAGTGATACTTTTGGGAGTATGGTGGGATGTCTCTGTAGATTTACATCTTAATCTGAGAAGAAGTGAGGACAGCTTTAATCTTTGAGGAAAGAAAATTATTCCAAGAATTAAAACATGGAAGCTTAAATGTGATGTGTCTATTCTTCTTTATTATTTGAGAATCTAGTCTGAAAGTGCTTTTCATAACTAAACTTTATAAAAACATGCTTTGAGGGTAGAAGTGAGTGGTGAATTCTGATGTCGCTTTGCTTTGTTCACCATCAGACTGATAACATCTTAAGAAATATCTTTAGTTCTCAATTATTTTTAGAAGTCAAAAACAAAGCATTAACGTCCTGGAGTGTTGCCACATCTCCATTCTGTCTTCTTCTTCCTTAGCTCTCCTTCTAGAGGAGGGAACGGGTCTAGGTGAAAAGACGGAAGAACAGTGGCCAGGAACATCCAGGGATGATGGCCTTCAGTTTTCTCTTTAGGGTCTGTTTATTATTTTATTTCTATTGAAATAGTAAGGCAGGCACTGGACTGCAAAATAATACAACTAGAAAACAGGGAACCATAAAGAGTGTCTTCCATGGAACAGTCCTTGAGAGAGTTTTTATAAAGACATAAACTGTACTTTTGAAAGATATTTGTCCACCTTTAGTTTATATCAGCAACATGGCAGGGTTGGTTAAAACATCAGTGGCCTGGTCTTTGCCTCAAGTGGATGGGAAAATGATACATTGGTAGGTAATAGATAGATTGATAGATAGATAGATGATAGATAGATAGATGATAGATAGATAGATAGATAGATAGATAGATAGATAGATAGATAGATGATAGATAGGTGATAGATAGATAGATAGATGATAGATAGATGATAGATAGATAGATAGATAGATAGATAGATAGATAGATGACAGACCTGTTGTCCATGGCCTCCATAAGACTGGTAGAACTTGAGTGTCCTAGTGAGACCCAGAGACAGAGGAACAAAGAGAAGTCATTTGAGTTTCTCAGAAATTGAAGACTCTTTTGAGGCAGATGATAAAGAAACATAAGAAGACATGAAATAGGTACTAGAGAAATTGGTACTCAACATTAGATAAATGCTAACAGGAAGTATACAGTAGGTAGAAATAGTCAAAAGTTAATGGAAATAAACCAGTAAAGAGGGGTTATGGGCCACCTGACAAGGATAATGAGATTGAACATGAAACTAGAATCAGGCTGGCTAAGTTAGAAAATTAGGCCAATTAGTAATAATGAGGGTGTTTACTCACTTACAGATTTGCAAAACAACTCCCCAGGCTGAATTAGGGCAAATGATCATTTCCTGTACTAATGCTTTTACAGAACAAAAGCAAGAGAGAGCAGTCATGGAAGGTGCAGGGCATCTGTGTATGAACCACTGTGGTTTAATGACATGCTGCATGTCGGGTTAATAGCCTGCGGCAAGAACAGAAAGCCAAAATGGTGTGTACATGGTGAAATCGTAACTATAAAGCCATCAGCAGATTTCGGCGATCTACCCAACTAAACGGTTACCTGCCATACACCTACAGCAAGCAGAAAGTATGATGACATTTGAAAATCCTTTAGGGGTTTCTCATGAAGAGCTAGATTCCTTTTTCTACCTTTTGTCTAGTAGAAAAATCAACTCTTTGCTTAGTACTGTCTGTGTTCCAAGTCTCATGGAAAACCCCTATGTGTCTTAATGTATTGAACCCCTTTAACTCTGGAAGTAGGATTATTAGGTAGAATAATTGTCATTTATAGCTGCAGCTCAACATGGAGATGGTTCACAAGAAAGAAGAATTTTGAAAATAAATAAATAATTCAGCCGATGAACCTGGGAAATCCAAGTAGGAAGCCCCTCCCACCCCCACACCCCCCCAAAAAAGTCATCGAGGGAGCATCCCTTGAGACACTGATGCTGGAGCAGAGCTAACACTTATGAGGTCTTTTAGAGGAATTGACCTGGAGGAACCAGTCCCAATCCTACGGAATCTTTGTACATACAGAATACACACTTGAGGATGTAAAAAGAAGCCAGCAGGCACCACAGACATTTACCCTTTTTCTGCAGACTATGTCAAAATGAATGCCAATCTCAAATCTTCTTTATAAGCAGAGATACCAGATCCAGTTGCAATAGATGTACAGAATGTTCTAGACCTAGCTGACAGACTGGATGTGAATAAATCACAAGGACAGGTTGGCCTTCATCCAAGAGTTATAAAGGAATTCCAGAGTGAATTCATGGGACTGTTGGTAAAAAGCAACTGATTTTTACCTTCACAAATCCAGCAACCCCTTCAACCATAGTTTCTGAGTAAAAAAGTGCCTGGCTTCTTTTCTCTGGACATAAATTAGAGCATGTGTGTAAAATATAATAGATGGAGTCATATATTTCAGATAGCAGTGGTTTTGAATTCCCAAGCCCCATATTTCACCATGTTGGATGACTCTGAGAACATTTCATTCTTGAGATTGTTGAGTGTTACCAGCCTCTTACAATCATGTAAAGTAAGCTTATTATAATTCAAGTGAACTAAGTAGCAGAAGCACAAAGAAGTGAATGGCCAGTAGTTGATGGTTTGAGAAGTTATTCATCATTCAGGGCTACAAAGGGGAGAGGGCTGCCGTGGGCTCAGAAGTGGATGTTCCCCATCCAGTAAGTTAATAAACAGCACATGAAAGAGTTGAAAGATCTGAGCATTTGAGCCCTGTGTAGTCAGGCCCACTGTTCCATCTGCCTGGTGGCCAGGGCCTGCTCCCACTTGTCCCAGACCATCTTCTGATCTTTTCTACGCTATCTCAACTCTATAGCCCAGACTCTCTGTGTTCTGCTTTCCTGCATGTAGATCTAATTCTCTACTGCCTATGACCTGTTGTATATAGCAGAAATATTTGGGAAGGGGGCTACACGGAGTCACTAAGTTTAAACTTTGTGCTGGGCAGGACAATAAGCTCACCGCAGAATGCTGGTTGCAGGCAAAAGCTAGCAAGAGTAAACAGGAGCTGTGACCTGCACTCCCAAAGGTCACTCAGTCGTTTAACAGATATTTTTGAGCTCCTGGAAAAAATGCATTGGGGTTATAAATATGAATGATAGAGCCACTCTGAGAATGGGAAATACATAAACAATTACAGTAGAGCAAGATGTCTCAACCTCAGCACACGTGACCTTATGAGCCGAAGAATTACGTGTTGAGAGGGCAGTCCTGTGCACTGAAGGATGTATAACAACATCCCTGGCCCGTACTTACTGCATGAGACTGGTGTCCCCCCCCCCATAGATGTAACAACCAAAAATGTCTCCCTTTTTGGATCCTCTGCTGGGAAAACCACCCCTAGCTGAGAACCACGGGAGTATGCCATGTTGGTTGCCTATGTAGAAATGCACAAGCTATGAGTTCATAGGAAGTGCTTCTAATCCAGTCCAGCATAGGCTTGTTGGAGGAAGTCATGTCTGGAGGACACCTGCAGGGTGAGAAGCTTTAGGGCCCTTTGGAGGAAGAGCTCTAGGCTGGGAGACTTAGAGTGAAGGAGGGAATCCTGAGCCAGCCAGGGGAAGTTGTTTTTAGGGGTGGTGGACTGAGCTTTTTGAGCCCAATCTTATCTATCCCCAGTTCACACTCAGAGCATCTAGTAACAGGTTAGCAGCTTTTGGGAGCCACATAGATAGACGAGATGTGATGTGCTTTAGGTCTACTGTTCTCAGGAAAGAAATGATGTTTCAACCCTCTTCTTACTGAAATTTCAATATAATCCTGACTAAATTAACTACACCTTTTAGCTAAGATGTGGACTCTTAGTTAGCTAAACGCAGTTAGACCAAGATTCAGTTAGACCTTGTTACCAATAACTTGTCTTGGCTTACTACAGCTTGGGTCCGGTTGCTGATAACCACACATCATTTTGGCAATGGCTGGTCAAAGCACCTTTTCTCTCTTCATTACTCCCATAACTGGCTCCTTTTAGAACAGTGACCCTTTAATTGATGATCCCCTTCCCCAGCCACAAGACTATCTTTGTTGCTACTTCATCACTGTAATTTTGCTACTGGTAAGAATTGCACTGTAAATATCTGATAGGCAGGATGGTCTTGGGTGACTCCTGTAAATGAGTCACGACTCACAGGTTGAGAACCACTCTCCTAGAGGGTGACTGGTTTGGATTTCTGCCAGCAGAAGCCTGTGTGCACTTGCTGGTTCTGCCTGGAAGATCATGGAACGGTGACTGTCCCTTCCAGGCAGGTACATCTCTCGTCTACCCAGCATCTTCTGTGATCCTTCCTGTGGGCTCCTTGGTTACTTCAGTGATTCTTCAGTTCATGACATGAAATAGTAAGTGGCACTGGGCATTTGTTGTTCCAGCAGTGGGGATGTCTAGAAGAGGGAGAAGCAAGAAAAGATGAGAGAAAGTGAAAGAATTAGCCCTAAAATCATACTAGCTGATATATTACATTTTATATATATATTATATAAATACTCTCAGAAAACTTCTGATCCAGCAGCAGCTCCTCGCTTTACCAGTAAGAGCCATGTTTGATGTCAAGTAACTAAGGGATGGATGTAGCTGGAACCCACCAGTGTGTTGGACTCTGTAGCCTCATGTTTCTTCTACTTCTGTAGAATCACCCACCAAGACTAATGTGTCTGCTGAGCCCCACTTCCTCTGCCATTAGGCCAGGGTCACTGGGTATGTTGTCTGTCTAAACTGTGGGTCTGGACTTGGGAAACTGCCAGGAGTAAGGGTGAGGAAATCCCCATGTGTTCTGGGGGCTTCAGGTGATGCGGTGCATCTTTTCTGGTACCATTACATTGTTACCTCCATCTCAGCTTGCTGTGAGCAACCTCATTCCCTGTGTCCTTAGAATTAATTCTCCAAGCTGAGGAATCCAGGGCAGAATTCTAAAGCTCAGGTTTCTGGGTTCCATTGCCTTCCACTTACTGTTCGGTTTTGACTGTGTTTGCAAAATGATGAACCACTCATGAACCCTACTTGACCTTCACTCCAGGTTTCCCTGGGCATGAAATAGCATATTGGCGGGAAAGGCATGCCACAGAGGTGTGTAATATAAAGTTGGAAGGAGGTACCATCTCAGCAACAGGAAAAACCCTAGGAAGCATGTTTGTTGAAGAGTAACTGACTCTGTGATTGAGTGGATCTAATTTTCCCGTCAGGAAAGCTGCTAGAAACTACAGTAAAGGGTGCTTCGTGGCATTTTGCATGCAAGTACTGTGGTTGCTATAAAAGAGAATCTCTTTTATAAAGCTGTGGGGAGCAAGGCTCAATTATAGAGAACCTACCTATGTGCACAAGGCTTTGGTTTTATTCCTAACCACCAAAACCCATTAAAGCAACAAAACGTAATTGAAAAGATCTAGCCAATTAACCTTCTTCCTTTGATGATGAAACAGAGGATCAAAGATATTGATGATTGATTCTTATGCAAGCAGAGTGAAGCTAAGAGGGGTTGCTGTATCACGGAAGGGTTATTTGCCTTGTGCACATAGGAAAAGAGGAACTCCAGGATACTTTTCCTTTAGCTCTTCAAATAACCTTTGACATAGTCTCCTAGGAAAGCATATCACAGCCTTAGAAACTTGAAGAGAAATCTAAAAAACCTGACAGTGCGGTCTCTCAGCCTTAAGTGGTTAGGAGGCAGTAGTGGCCAGTCCGAGAGAGCAGCCAGGGGGCCTGCTTGATGAAAGGACATCGGTCGGTTTGGAGCAGATGGATCAGTCAGGAATGGCAGAGACTTAGGGGAGCTGCTCCCCAACAGATAGATATTCAGCTCTCATCTGGAGACTTAGGAGGAAGACAGCATTATGCCACCAGGACATTAAACTCGATTGAAAGTACAGGAGGCAAAGAACAAAACAGAACAGTGCCTGGCAATCAACAAGTGTTTTGATTTGAGCCAAGATCTTACATAGCCCAAGATGACGCAAACTATGTAGGCAAGTGTGGTTTTGAACTTCTGATCCTGCACTCTCCACCTCCCGGTGTTGGGATTACAGGGCTGTGCTGCCATGCCCAGCTCTGTTCCTTTTAAATAGAAAAATCATTATTGTATAGCTTTTCAAGCATAAAAATACAGAGGAAAAAATGGAGCCCATATGCTCTTCACTTAGCTTTGTCATTTACCAGTGTTAGCTTCTTGCTTCATCAGCCCTTCTACTTAGCATGTAATTTCTGCTGGAGTACTTAAAGCAAACTTCAGATTTTATATTCTACTTTATATATAAATCCTGGCTTGGAATCCTTAGTACCCTGCCTCAGTTTTGTGTGTAACTGGGATTTTCAGTGTGCACGGCCGCACATGACTTGGAATTACCTTTCTTGTATTTCTTCTTCTGTCCTGGCTTCTCAGTCATCATAGTTAAGCTGCTCAGGGTTCTAAGGAGAGATTGAGCTCTAAACTATCCAAGGAAATTATAGAACCTAGTATGGCAGTCACAGCTACAATTACAGCACTTGGGAGGTAAAGGCTGAATACCAGGAGTCCAGCGCTGGCTCTGGCTGTGTAGCAAGTCAGAGACCATCCTGAACCACATAAGACTTTGCCTCAAACAAACAAAAACACTCCAATCCTAAAGACAACATGGAGTCTCCTTACTAGCACCGAGTCAGGGTACAGCATGTATGATGCCGTGCCTAGCCATCTAAGAGATGCAGGGGAAGTGGAAATGTCTTTGCTAGATTCTACGGAGTTTGTCATGCAATGGGAAGGAACTAACAGAAAGGAACAGATTCACATGAGCAGTGCAGGCTGGAAGTCAGGTACAGCTCAAGCCCCACTTGGCTCAAAGCCCAGCTTTGACATTTCACAGCTGCAGGGTCCTGAACAAGCCGCTCTGTGTTGCTGAGCCTAATTCCTCATTTTTAAAAGAGGGAGAAAAACTCTGCTGGCTTCAGAATGATATGGGAAGCAGGAGTGTGGCCCTGACATTAGACACTGGAGCTGACTGGAACCCCAAGAGAGCTGCTTTCTCCTGACAGTGTGTACCCGAAGTCACTAGCATGACTGAGTGCTAGTTCTGGGCTCATTCCGTTGGATACATTGGCTCATTTGAGTTGTCTTCTCAGCAACTCGGTTTTACATGTCCACACACTGAGGCTCAAAGACCAGTTTATATATTATGATCTATGTAGTGAGTTAGGAATCCAGCCTAGGTAGGCTGATTCAGAGTTGAGTGCTCACACTTTAAACTGTTAGACTGTATTTCGACTCCTAAAAGGTTAATAATTCTCAATTTCCTTTTTAGGACATTCTTTGTATCCTTGTAAATTGTTATCTGTTTGGTGGAATCATCAGGAAAATTAATAAAACATTTGCAGATAGTAAATGATCAAAAGTACTTGTTTTTATGATTGTCATAAAATAAATTATACAAATTATTAGACAATCTGCATAATTATTAAATTGTGCAGAGCCAAATAAAAATCTGACAAGAATATGGAAAATAGTAAAATTCGCACACATTCAAGCCTTTATGGTGAGAGAAGGTAAGTATAACCCAGTGGGTCTTGGACTGTAAAGCGAGCTAAAGTCATTCTCCTCAGTGGTTGGGGAGGGGTTCCGCACTAGATCTCCTCATGATTCACTTAATATGGTGAGTATTTGAGTGGTCAGAAAGGGAAAATGTATGTGTCCCCAACCACTCTAAGCAGTCTATGTAAAAAGTTATAAAAATGTTGTTCTGACCCAGGTTCAAGTACTCAGGGTAGGTCTCAGCACAGCCTTTGTCTGCTTCTGAGGTCTCAGCATGTCGCTGACCTTTGCACCTCATTGTTTATTCCCAGGTAAAGAGAGGTCATAAATCTGAGGTTTGTTTGTTGAAGTACACAAGATGTGTCTCATGAGAGGCTTCCCCTGTGGAATTGGAGGTTCAGAAAGAAAGCACTTAGAGATTAACCATAGTGACCAGAAAGAGAAAATAGCACATGTAGAATAGGTGATCGGCAAATACTCAGCCCTAAATGGACGTCCAAATCACCTGCTCCAGGGCTTGGGGAACATTATTAAAGAGAGGGCAGAAACAGCATTGGAGGCCGAGCAGCGTAGAACACTGTCTTCCAGGCATGACACGTTGGCTCTTCCACTCTCAGACTCAGCAGTGGTGATTGATTACCTGCACGGAAGTAGGATCTATTGACAGTTAATGCTTGCTGGGGAAGGGAGGGACGTTTTCTCCAGTGTTGTAGCCACTGGTAACTTGCTGTACTCACATAAATAACTTGTACATCTGTAAGCAACTGTAATGAAATTCACTGGGTCACAAAACAACAACAAAAATCTAACAAGAAAGGGGACCCCACAGGAAACTCTTCTGCAACATTTCCAGGCTCTCAGATCTCCCCATAGAGGAGACGGCCTGGGAACATGGCCTTGACCTGGTGATGAAATGGGGTCTGGGACAAATGACACAGAAGAAACAGCTCCAGGAGTCTGTTGCCTGCTCACCCACCCTGTGTGGGCAGCTCATGGCTCACGGGAGTATTTTCTCATGAGTGAAACGAGGACTCCACAAGATACTTTTTGTCCCTCAGTTCTATGGGTCTCTGAAATTATTTTTAAAGTTGGGGGGGGGGGAGAATCAAGTAACTACCGAGGCCAGATTTCAGTCCTTATTAGGTTGCAGAGTGGGAACAGAGACAGAACCTGGTATTGAGAAAGAATTCAGAGAAATATTTGAGAAGAGGCAGCTTTGATATTGAGTAGGAAGACCTGCAATTCTAGTCAGTGCCAAGCCTGAGCTATTAACAAACAAGACGTGAATCACAGGAGGAGTCAAAGGAAGGGGAGAAAAGTCCTTCTAGGAGCTAAAGACATTTGAAAACAAGCGCCTGAGGCCTTTCCTGGGAGGGGGAGTTGTTTGGAAATATGGTGACGAGTGGCTGTCACAGGAGAATATGCCAAGGTGATGGTGGTGACTGACACGTGTGCCTGAGAGCTGAACCCCCTGAATGCGTAGGCCAGGAAAATGAAGTGTGGATGTTGCTGCTCCCTGTTCTGGGTGGGGACACTGAAGGTGGCTGGCTCTCCAGCCTAGAAGGCCAACTGAGAGGCACAGTGTAACCTTCAGCCACTGGGTGGAAGTGATGTGTATGTGCATGTCTATGTGTGACTTTGCGTGTGTAAATGTATGTGAGTGTCTGCATGTCTGTGCTTCTCTCTGTGTATGTTGGTTATAACAGTTGACGTCTGTAAAGGACACTTGCCTGGAGTTACCTTGGCTAAGTGATAGAATCACTTAGGAGACTGGAAGAGCTAGGCTCCAGATGAGTAGTGGTCCCTGAGAACTCCCAGAGTGGAGAACAGAATGGGCCTTCTCTCCTGTGGCATGGAACATGAGCCAGATGCCCAGTCAGGCACTGTCTCCTGAGTCACATAGCAGCAATAACAGCATCTGTTGTCTGCCAGACATCAGGCCAGGCCCATTAACTGCCTGGTCACAGATCTCATAGAAACTCATCAAGACAACACTATATGTTTTTCCCCATTTTGCTGTATATTCTAGGGAGCCAAAAGGGTTGAGCCTCAAAACTAGTAGTAAATTGCAAAGATAAAGAATCCTACCAAGTTTTCCGAGACCTCTTTCACATGACACAGTAAGAGTCCTTCCCCAGTCTGCAGATCCCCTTTGCCATGCTTACAGTAATGCGTCACTGTAATATAGTAATGCAGAACACAGAAACTCCAAATTCTACAGTTTTGAAAATTTTACTTTAGTAAATATAAAAATGATATTTCTCTTATCTTTAATTTCCTTTTTTGATAACTCAGGGTACACTGTGCTTGCTGATGGTCCTCCCAGGGGAATTGTCTAGCCCCTGCATCACATAGGAAGACAAGGTGGTCCAACACACTTGAGTCACCTATCCAAGGTCACACACAGCTAGTTAGTTAGCAGAAGGGCCAACGCCAGAATGGAAGAGCCAGTTTGACCCTCTCAGCTCTCCTGACTGTCCCCACACTGTCACCCTGAGCCAGACCCCCAGCTCCTTTCCACAGTGCAGGCATGAGAGCTTCCTTTGTCCCATGGGCTGTCCAGGAGAAAGAGAGAATGAGACAGAGTTGGCCAGAGCATCCACACATGAAGTCTTTTTCTGCACCAAAGCCTTGGAATCTCTTCTGTGGATAATAGTGATCTACTCACACATACTTTAAAATAGCTGGCTTGTTTTGAAATTTAAAAAAAAATGCAAAGGGAAAAACAGCAGAGGGGCAGCTGGTAGTTTTTAGAAGAGTTGTCACTGGAGATCTCTAAAAGCCAGTATGAAAACCAGCTGACAAGCTTCTCATTACACCCGAGAACTCCCTGATGCACTTACAGCAGCCATGGTGGACAAGTCTAGCTTAGTGTGCCCCTTTCCCCATCACACCACTTTCTTGAGTATTCGTCTTGTCTTGGTGCCTTACTACTGCCTAATATCATGGATTCAGTGCTTGGCATCATCTCTACCATATGAAAGGCAAACTGAGACTGAGTTAGGTTGTGTGATATAGTGACAAAGCTGGGCTTGAACCTCAGCTGCATGGGAATGCTCATCATGGCTGCCTAACATGTGATCCATGGCAAGGGCAGAGGCTGCAGCCATTTGACCAGGCAGCCATTTGAACAATAGGTCTTGATCTAGAGAAGACACACAGAGCCCCTTGTCGAGATCCTTGTTTGAGATGAACAGCAATGATACTTTCCACTCTGCTAATCAAGATTCAAGAAATCGGCTGAAATGACCCAAAGTCAAGCATATTATCCCCTCCAGGGCCATTTCCTCTCCCCAATGTACACACACACACACACACACACACACACACACACACACGGACACACATGGACACACACACGGACACACACGGACACCCACTAAGACACACTATACCTCACACATGGAAAACAGCTAAGAATAAGTTGAGTCCAAATAACTCAAGCCAACAGTTGGTTGAAATTACAGACGACTCTAAGGCTAGTGGGCACAGTGCCAGGGTAGTCTAATCCCATCTCTGCCAGAAGACTGGTATCCCCCTTTTAAAAGAGAAGAGGCATTTCATGTCCAGCCGTAGTTACAGGAGGCTTTTCGGTGTCGATTCCTTTTGGTCCCCTCTAAGTAAAAGTGAAGAGCTAGCTAATCTGTGCCTTTCTTAATGTGTGGCTTTCCTTGATGAGCTGACAATTGCCATTTGAGAGAATTCCTTGTATGATTGCTTAGCTGCCTTGTGTTGCCCATAGCAACTAAGATTTATTTTATAAACACATACACAACAGCCACTCTACAGCAGGCACTGCCCGAAATAATGTGCAAATAGCATCTAGCCTTCTCTTTCCAACCCTCAGGGGAGATTGAGACAAGGGGTACTGAGTAGCTTACATGAAGCGACCTAACTGGCCAGTAGAAGCAAGAGGCTTAGCATTCAGTAGCCTGACCCCCGTGTGTTCCTGAAGAGTCTCGAGGAGTTGCAATTTCTTCTACTGTAGAGTTCATTGTCTCCATTGCTGGACTTTTCTCACAGACACTGAGCCTACAGGTCATGTATCTTGTGACCTTGGGGATAATATAGAACCTAAGCAAACCACAGCAAGCAATGGGAAATGAGTCAGAGCCCATTTATGTTGATGATTTATTTTGTAAGGGAGATTCATCCAGTGAATGAACACACGGACTGTGGCTGTTTGTAGCTTCTGTTTGCCACTCGGATGCCTTGGGTTATTTTGCTTGATACACTAGATCATTTCCTTTCAATACCCACAAGTCCATTTATTAGCATTTATGCCTTCAGCCCCACTTCTGCATCTGGGATGGTGGACTCAACTGCACTTCACCTCTTGTGCATTTGACCCCTTCTGCTAAAAATAAGTGTGAGATGAATGTGTGGATTCCGCATAGGACAGATGGAGGTTTTACTGGAGGAGTGTGGTTTATGCTTTACAACAGCTGCATGTGTGGAGCAAAATCGTCCCAGTGACCTATTTTCAGATCTTGACACATACATTTGGCTAAAACTTCAGCATTCACTTTCGGAGAAAGTGAATATAAACAACCGCATACATTACCCTGTACATCAGAATCCTGCCTTGTTAATGGTTTCTCTTTGTCCTGTCATATAGTATGCTGGCCAGGGGAATGGAAGTCCCGTTCTAGTGTTTGTGGTGATAGGGACCGTCAGAAGTGAGAGCCTTTGTTCCTAGACATTATTCCGCTGACTCTCTCATTTTTTGCCAGAGGCTTCTAAAGGTTCAGTTCCTCAGTGTCTCTCAAGGCAATGGTGCTGAGCATGGGACCAGAAGCAGGTCACCTGATTCAGGCCAACTGAGGTGGGTAATGCTTGGCAAACTGTGAAATGCTGGTGTGTAGAGGCTCTCCAGCACCTCTCTTGTCTCCTCCAGCCTCATCCACTGCCCAGACACCAGTGCTCCACTTTGTGACCTCTCCTCATAGACTCCACTTCAGGCTTGGATTCCCTGTGTATTGGGACCTCACCAGTGTACCTCTGAACAGTGTGGTAACACCCACAAAACGATTGTGAGACACACGTTCCTGGTGTTGTCCCCCACCCAGCCACTGTTGGTTACCATAGTTCTCAAAAATGCCACCTTTTTCATCAGTGAATCCCAGTCACCTAGAATGATCTCTGTTGCTTGGAAGGCATATAGCATCTGCTGAGTGAATGAAAATCTTTCATTTCCTACCGAATCGATCAGTTCTCTTAGCCTCATGGTCAAGGTTCTTTGCTGCTATGTTCTTTCAGTTTATGGCAGTTTCCAGTGATTTGTTTTGTTGTTGTTTGCACACAAACACTTGTATTCTTGGCTTGTCCTCTCATTTTTCAGGCTTCTTTTCCATGGCTGCATCGGATCTACAGTGCCTTCTTTCTTGATTTCCTGTCCTTTATCTCTTCTCTCTCCTTTCCTCTTTCCCTGCCCCGTCTCTTTCTCCCTCTTCTTTCCCCCTTCTTCCCTCTTCCCCTCCCTCCCTCCCTCCATTCCTCCCTCCCTCCATTCCTCCCTCTCTCCCTCCCTCCATTCCTCCCTCCCTTCTTACCTTTCTCCCTCCCTCCCTCCCTCCCTCCCTCCATTCCTCCCTCCCTCCCTC
>JADRCH010000142.1:4763311-4773810 GCA_019843965.1 Rhynchomys soricoides | reverse complement strand
TCCATTCCTCCCTCCCTCCTTCCTTCCCTCCCTCCCTCCATTCCTCCGTCCCTTCTTACCTTTCTCCCTCCATTCCTCCCTCCCTCCTTCCCTTCCTCCCTCCCTCCCTCCTTACCTCTCTCCCTCCTTCCTTTTTTCCTTCCTTCCTTAAACAAAACCATAATGGAGAATTAGTATTCAAATTGAGAGAACTTGATTCTGCACAGAGGAGCACATGCTATGTGTGCCTGGCTGGGGTGGTATTTTACAAGGTACCGGTTCAAGTTGGTGTCTACAATGCCAAAGTTTTTCTGTGTTGGTAAAGATGGCCCCACCTTACCTCCTTTATTTAGAGCACAAAATAAAGTGGAACTGATAAAGGAACCAAGGATTATGACGGCAGGTAAAGTTAAATAAGGACCTTCTTTCTCCTTGAAACACGTTTGCTGTATAGGCCAGGGGAACTTTGAATTCAGGACCCTCCTGCCTCAGCTTCTTAAGTACTGTGATGCAGACATGTATCCCAGAGTCCATCTTGAGGTGGTCAGAATGCCTGAAGTCTTCATTGTTCCTGTTGATTCTTGAACCACCCATGCTTCAGCCTCAGAACCATGAAGATGTTAGAGAGAAGAAGGAGATGTTGCATGCTGGTCTTCTTTTTCTCTCTTTGAACTGGGCTCTCTCTACTTCTATCCCTGTTAAGTTCTTGGATTTCATATGACAGAACTTAGGGAGCAAAGTTCTATTTTTTTTTTTTATTAAAAAAATCTACAAATTAACATTAAAAATACAAATACAAAAAAGTGCATTAAAAAATCTATAAAGCAGAGTTAGTTGAAGATGCTGGTTAGTCACTTTCCAGGGTTGTCATTGTCTGTGTAAATGCTCTCATCTGGTTGCAAGGCATTCCACAGAGTGCTTCAACCTCTGTAGTTGCTGCAGGTAGGACGGCCTTGCGTGCCTCCCCCTGTTGTTGCTGATAGCTTGTTCCCAGCTCTTGACTTAGAATGGACTTTTGATTCCTATCATTATGCCTGCCCTGATCCCCTACTTGGACATTTGCTGCTCCTCTTCACTCACATTACTACCAGATCAGTGATGGTGGATGGTGTGTCTTCCTTGTCTATACCTGAGCTGACATCATGGAGCACAGGGTGCAGTTCCCAGTCACATGCTAGAGCGAACCCCTTTGTATGCATTAGCCTTTAGAGAATCGTGTTGCCTCTTTTGGTATTACCTTGTAAGAACAGATTCATTTGTTGTCTCATTTGACAGTTGCAGCTGAAATCTAGAAATATCTGTGATGTCCATGCCCAATAGGCTTGCAGTGGCATAGGCAAGCAGAACACAGCGTCTTATCTTACAGTTTCCTACTGCTTTTGATTTGCATCTCAGGATGTACTGTGTTGCTTTGATTGGTTATAAACTTGTGCCCCCTGAGAATCTGAATCAGGAAGAAAAATACCCTAACTTCTCCTTTGAGATTTGTAACAAGGTGCTGAAACATGACAAAAACTATCTGGGCGTTGGTGAAAAGAATGCTTGACTTACCCTTGGCTCAAAGTTCTGAGTTGATCTCAACAAACAAATGGTATTTGTTAAATTCAGTGCATTCCCACAGATCAAAGTAAATACATATGATAGGGAGAAAGTGTGATAAAAAATGAACAGATAAAATTTGAGAAATCAGCTACTTGAATGAGCAGAAAATAGACTGTACTTAAAAGAAGGACATTTTAAATGAAAGTCTCTGCCTTCATGACCAGCACACCCTGCCATCTTAAGGACATGCTAATCTTGTCTCTCTTTGCCAAAAATCACAAGACCTTCCACTCTTGTTCTCATGCTCTATTCAGAAAGTCCTGAGATTTTTTTTCCTGGCTCCTTTGATGTTCCTCAGTTTGATACACTGGACACTATGGGTGCCATGGACTTTTATATTAGAATAGAACTGGAGTCAGGGAGATCTTTCACACAGACTTTAAGGTTATGTAGAATCTGTTGGAAAGTCCTTACTGCCTTTCAGAATTAAATCAGGAGAAGTTGGAGAGATGGCTCAGGGAATGAAAGCTGTTGCTGAGCAAGCACAAAGACTTGAGGTCAAATGCCCTTAAGAATGGTTTATCACACTGTGATCTAGTCATGGAGAGGAATCTCACACAGAAAGTCAAGTGAAGTTTTGAGAGCTTCTAAGGACATGGAGAAAAGCTGATTAGCACATTGTATAGAAAACAACAGAATTTAAGTTTTATACATCACAACTGCATAAAAATACAGTGTTGGAGATATTGGCTGTTATCTTTTACCCATCCTTATTTTTTAACTTTTCTGTAAGGAACATGGATTTTGATCATTAGATAAGGGGTGTGTTGAAAGCAGAAGTATCATCTTTGTTGGTAATTTTCAGTTCTGTTTCTCCAGCCCTTGACACTTCTCTAGCCACAGTGTTTTTCATCCTTGGTTAGCTGAGAAAGCATCTTTATGCACTGCAGGTTGCTTAGCCTCTTATGCAATGTACATACATCTTAACCTCTATGTAATGAACATGCATCTTAGCCTCTATGTAATGAGATGCCAATAATTTGTCCTAAATCGTGACAACCCAAAATTTCTCCACACACCACAAGTGTCCTCTGAGGTGATCCTTTGTGAACTACTATTCTGGAATAATGTGCTGATACATTCCAAAGTGCTCAACCCTGGGAGCCCCACATAAGGTAGCAGGGGCTGTTGTTTGCACAGTAATGAAGTCTATGAAAATCTGCATTCCTTCACTTGTCCATAGATCACTTCTTCACCAGAGAAGTGTTTGGTCTGAGAAAGATGTGGCTGTAGGTAGCACTAGCCTCTGCATGATGGGGTGACCTAAGAGGAGTTCAGCTGCTTATAAGCAAAAGTCCAATGAGGAAGGGGCTGATTGACAGAGGTGCTAGCAGTACCGTTCACATGAAGGAGGTGGATGCTGAGTTCCAGCCTGAGAGGAGAATGAAAGCGGAAGTGCCACTGACTAGACACTGTGGAGCCTGAACCAGGGAACTAAAGCTCCTTACATTCCTGCTGTCGGGGAGCAGGCTTGTCCTCAGAGCTGGGGGCAGCTCTCAGCATGTGGGTGGAAGAAGCAGGACCTCAGGTGAGGAGATGGAAGGGTGGGTAGCTTGAAAGCACCTGCACTGCCTCCTGGGAGCTTGGATTAAGACCGAGACATATATACCTGGTGTAGAAGTGAAGACAGAAAGAGAGAGAACTTTGCTCTAAACGAGGCCTGGAGAAGTGAGTGGTACTTTCAAAATGATCAGTGGCGGAAAAGGCTTCGAGCACTTGATAGCTCCTGAATGATGTATTTGTGATCGGCGGTGTTTGCAGAGGCTTCTGTCAGTTGCTTTTATGACACTACTACTGATACTATCTCTGATTTATATGGTTTCCTAATCCTGAGATTTTTTTTTTTCTTATGGGAAAGTATATCTTGCTTTATTGCAATGTCCTTTATGATAAAGTTTCCAGAAAAAACATGTGGAAAAAGATTCCCTCTACTATTGGAGTTTGCTTTCTCTATGTATGGGCTTTCATGCCCTTGTCTTCCTTTTAGCCAATGGCTAATTTATTTTCATCCTCTGTTAGATATAATAAAGCTTGAAGTGTCCTTTTTAAAAATAAAGTATATTTTTCCTACTTTATTTACATTTCAAATGTTTCCCCCTTTCCAGATCTCCCCTTCAGAAACCCCCTATCCTCTCCCCCTTCCTTTGCCTCTATGAGGGTATTCCCTCCCACCCACCCACCCACCCACTCTTGTCTTCCCTCCTTGGCATTCTTCTATACTGGGGCATCTAACAGCCTCAGGCCCAAGGGCCTCTACTCCCCCTGATGGCTAACAAGACCCTCTTCTGCTGCATATGTGGCCAGCACTATGGGTCACTTCATGCGTATTCTTTTGTTGGCGATCCAGTCTCCAGGAGCATTGGGAGGTCAAGCCAGTTGACACTGTTTCTCCCTCCATGGGACTGCCAACTCCCTCAGCTCCTTCAGTCTCTTCTCCAAGTCCTCCCTCTGGGACCTCACACTCAGCCCTATGGTTGCTGTGAAGTCACTCTTGGATATTCCGAACTTTTGGGCTAATAACCACTTATCAGTGAGTACATACCATGTTCATTCTTTTGTGACTGCGTTACCTCGCTCAGGATGATATTTTCCAGTTCCATCCATTTGCCTGCGAATTTCATGAAGTCATTGTGTTTAATAGCTGAGTAGTATTCCATTGTGTAAATGGACCACATTTTCTGTTGAGGAGCATCTGGGTTGTTTCCAGCTTCTGGCTATTATAATATGGCTGCTATGAACATAGTGGAACATGTGTCTTTATTACATGTTGGAGCATCTTCTGGGTATATGCCAGGAGTGGAATAGCTGGGTCCTCAGGTAGTAACATCAAAAAACATACATACTGGAAACATTGCACGGATTCAGCAGGTTATAGCTAGGCATATATATTATATACATATATGTGTGTGTGTGTGTGTGTGTGTGTGTGTATACATACATACTTGCAACTGTTATTGGTGAAAATGAACCCTAAATTTGAAAGAGAGTGGGAGGTTTGTAAAGGAGGGTTTGGAGGGAGGAAAGGGAGGGGAAAATGTAAGTAAATTATAATCTCTAAAATAAACAACAACAAATGCACTTGAAAAAACTGTCTTATGTGTCACATAGGTACTATATGTTGTGTTTTATTTTCATTTAATTAAAAACATTTTTCAATTTCTTTCAAAAAATAAAAATAAAGTATAGAGCACAAGAAAAATGAATAAAGGATTAACAAGATAATGGTTCATTCATATAATGTATAGTTCATAAAACAAATTATTACATATATTTCATGAAATAAATTATTCAGTTAAGTTGAGTGATATAAAATTTCTATTTTATATGTCAAATCAACCAAGTAGCAGCAATTTCACATGGCCCAGCCAAATACTAATGTTGGCTATAAAGAAAATTTTTGTGAAGTGAATATTTTATTTTTTATTGCTTTAATTTTTTTCAGAAGTTCCTTTCCCTGAAAACAGAGTTGAAAACTTTGGCTGTGCATCATGTTGGGCATGGCTGGAATTCAACACATTATTTTTGCTTAGAATCTTGTTTCCATTGGAACGAGAGTTCTCAACCCTGGCTGCTCAGAGAATCCCTGGGGACTGTTCAGAATACTGATCCTACCCTAGGCTGATAAGTCAGTCCTCTGGGGTTGGTATGTGGTGGGGCAGGACCCAGCCTTGTCCCGTTTTGCTCTGGAGGTGGCACAATGGTGAAGCCAGGCTTGAGAACTGCTGTACCAGGGTTCTGCTTTAAGTAGAGTCTGCTTTACTTCTCTATACCACCTCACCTCCTGACCTATTTCCCCATTGTACTTTGACCTCAAAATACCCAAAGACAAAATATGTAAAAATCAGCTTAAGTTGGTCAGCTCCCGTTTTGGTTTTCATTCAACAGAATATTGATTGAGTAGATGTTAGGAGCTTGATCCCATGGCTGGGTATTTTTGGAAAATCATGATAGTCTAGAGAAAAATTTGGCCTCCTTAAAAAGCCAGGTGATTAAGCAAGATAATCCAGAGACAAATCTATAAAGGTAGAAAGCAGATTAGTGGCTGTGTTGGGTGTGAATGGCTGGGGGTGTGGAAATGTGGGGTGATTGCAGTGGTCTGTGTTGTGTGGGGACAGTTGCTCAAGTCTTTGGCTATATTAAATACCATTGACTTGTACACCTTAAGTGAGTACATTGTAAGGAATGTTAATTATATCTTACTAACGCTCCTATTTTTTTTTTTTTAAGCCAAAAGCGGTCTTTTCTGGGAAGTCCATGCACCAAATAAGTGACTTAGGAACAGCAAACGACCCATTCCTTTGGAGAGTGGCAGAGCTTAGAGCACATAGTCACTAAAACCAAGCAAAGTACATCCTACTTGGAGACATCTATTACTGCCACCTATATTTCAACTAGATCCTGAGTACAGAACACTCAGAACACTCAGGGATAGGAGGTCCCATGAGACAAGGACAGGAATTTTCAGGGAGCTCACTGCCCTAGGCACTTCAGCAATCTCCATTACTCACCACACAGCCACCTCCATTCTACCAAACTGAAGCTAAGACTCCCAGAAGGGACCTGGTTCAGAGTCATGGTGTGGGTTAAGTGATGGCACATGGAGCACCTAAAGAGGGGGGAGGAATCAGATGGGAGTGTGAAGATGAGAGCATGTGGAGTGACTATGGCCAAGGAAGCCTGAGCATGCCAGAGGGACAGACAGTGCATACCAGCAGGCTTGGTTCAGTTAATAGTGGAGGATGTGGCCATGGGGCTGCACAGAGAAGGCTTCTGAGCTCTACTGACTCGTCTAAAGAACCCCAATGCATCACTAAGGACAGCTGGATCCAAGCAGGGCTTCAGAAGGCCATGCTCAGTGTTCTTAGTGTGCAGACATGCACCTCTCTATAAGAGTGTTTGTCTGGATCTGTTTCAATATCTCACCTGGTATACAGGTGGGCATAAACACAGGACCTGCCATCTGGCTCCATGTCATGACCTCTGGGGGACGGCCACCAGACAAGAAGTCCCAGTAGCCTGAGGCAGTTGCAAAGTTTCTTAGGAGACGCCTTATGATTCTTCATTCCTTGTGGTGGCAAAGCCCTGGCTGAGGGGAACATCTGAAGAAAGTGCCAAATGCTCAGTGAATCTTATTGTGGGTGTGGAATGAATGAGAGGAAGAGCTTGTTTCCATTTTCCCAAAGAGAAGCAAATAGAGTTCCAGTTTTTCCCTTCCTTCTTCATGGGATACCTACCCTAGAAACAGGGTGGAGGATAAAGGAAGAAGTTTGTGTCCATCTAGAGTCTCAGGCTGACGGTCTGGTTTCTGATCAGCTCCTGAACAGCAGTCTCAGTAGCTTTTAATTCCTGTGAACTCAGTCGCCCCACTCTCTTAGCTTGCTCTATCACAAGCCAGTTCATTCATGAGCGTTTCTCCCCAGCCTCTCTGACTGTTCTGACTTTTCGTATTCCTCGAAGTTTTACACCAAACTCAGTTCCTCATTTGTATCTCAGCATCATTGTCTCCATGTCACCTCCACTCTAGACGCCACAGTGAATCTCTTCTTTATCTATGCATTTTCCTCTGGACCCAACCCTGGGTCAATCCTATTATACCCTGTCACACTTGTTTGCCCTTTTGGTCGCCCTTCCTCCTGGCGAAGTCAGCCTGGTCCCCTCTTCGACCTGCTCTGAACTCCTGGAGCCCTAGCTGCCTAAATGTCTCCCTTCTCACTTACTGTCTCCTGTTTGTCCCTCTTACCGGCCTGCCTCACCACCTCGGTCATGAAAGAGGTGTGAAACAAACCAAGTGTGAGTCACAGATCAATCAGGGATGTTTCTTGAGGCAGGGAAGAAGGGTGATAATTAAGATGATGCCCAATCCTCCCCCACTCCCACCCTGGGGTGAGCAGCAGGTGTCCCCAAAGCACAGCCATCTCAGACGTGCTTGTCCTCTGTTCTTCCTCTGCCTCTGCTTCTCTCCAGCTTGGGAAGTTTCTTTCTCTGAGTCTCTTCTCACTCAATGCCCATCCTCAACACGTGGATAAAACCTCGCCCCCCACCCCTCCAGCCCTTAACCACTCACATTCAAGAGCTCATTTACCCCCTACTTGCTGTATTCCTATAGCCTTGGGTCTTTATGTTTTGTCTTGTGTCTGAAAAATCACCACAATCATCTTCACAAGGGGACGGGGAGCTCTGGTTGAATTTTAACGTGTGAAAAGGACACAGAGCACCAGCAGGTAAAGATGGTCAACTTGACTTTGGAGTTCTGAGCAGCATGTTCAAGCAGAAGTGTAGAAGAAGTAATTGCTGGAGCTTGTTGGATAAACTGGTGAAGCTCCTAATTCAGCCAGCTAGAGGCAGCTTCTCCCTTTTTTCCTAAGTGAGATTGCATTTGCCTGTCCATGGCTTCAAAGTGATGAATTGAAAAAAGAACAATGGGGGGAGGGTTCAAAAGAAAGAGCCCTTGGTATCACCCCTACACAGCTTCCCAAAGCTTGGATTCCAAATGCTCACCTCCATTCCCTCCTATTCTGTAGCATATCACCTTCACCCCTGGGACACAAATCAGACACAAATAAGGGATGGAGATGTGTTTATTCCTGTATTCATTCTCTCTCTCTCTCTCTCTCTCTCTCTCTCTCTCTCTCATACACACACCCCTCCATACACACATACACACACATCCTCCCTAAGGCTCACACACACACACACACACACACACACACACACACACACACACCATCCCAAATGCCCAAACCAAGCTCTTTTGCTATCTCCTTCGTGTTCATGAAGTGAATGGCCAAGCAGGAACCAAGGGTGGAGCTCTTGTAGTGAGTGTCGAAAGCTTTGAAAGGGCAAAGTGTGTGAGGGTTATGTTCCCCGTGACACAAAAGCTGGTTCCACTCTTGGGCTTTTAGTAATGGCTAAACCCTCCAGCCGAACTGTATTTGCTTCTCAAACACCATCCGTTGTGACGCAGTGCAGCTTCTGAATTACCGAGTTTGAAGCAGAAATGTAACACAATAAAAAGCAAAACAAAACCAAAAAACAAAACAGCCTCTATTCTGGGCTCAGGATTATGTCGTCATTGCTTCTTACCCGCTCTGCCTGGAGTAAGTCTTTGCGGCACTGTGCGCCACCTGGCTCACTCAGTCCAGGGACTCATACCAAGGGCTGGCTCTGCACTGATTTTGTTTGCTCCCTCCCTGCCTTTGGCATGCTGGCTATGTCCAGTAACCATGGCCAGATGGCACAGGCCAGCTAAAATCCAAGGAATATTTCATGAATCCCAACTGTGTGCAATATAATATAATATAATATAATATAATATAATATAATATAATATAATATGCTGTATCACTCGGTCAGCAAGGACGTAAAGAGGAGAAAGTCCTTGGCTTACCCAAGAACTGCTCGGTGATAGCACTGAGTAGGCCATGGTTAAATTTCATCCTATAAAAGCACACCTGCATGTTCTCCTACATACCCTCTCCGAAAACCTGACAATACATAATTGTTTTGGGTTCCCTTGAAGCAGAGGACAATAGCATTTTAATTTGTTGCAAGAAATTCAAGGAATCTGGAGACAAAGAAACTCTTAAGTCTGCTTTGTACACATTTGAGTTTCACAACATTATTTTTTATACCAAACACTGTCGCCTGATTCTTTCAACAAAAGACCTCTTTGTTTTGATAGCTAAGGAAAACCTTAAACTCACTAAGACAACAGAGCAGGCTTTTAAAACTACAAAATGTAAGAGCTGAAAAGCTGTATTTGGGGAATGTAAGTTAGAAAAATATTTAAGTTTTGTTAATTATTAAGTAGTTTGATTTTTAAAAGTCTTGATCAATTTTAGGGCATTTCCTTCATAGGTGTTAAGTCTGTGGGGGTCTTTGGAGAGAGGCCATATCTTTCTTAGCTAACTACCTCATGACGACAGATGATTCGAGAGATAATAACTTTCCCATACCCTTATGTCCTCTCAAGGTCAAGCTTTTGACCTCTGGCCTCAGTATATTAGTCGTGAGCCCATGTGTTCACACGGACCCTTGAGCTGAGAACCCCTGTGACAGATAGGGTAGAAGCATGCCTCGAAGGCACAATCAGAGTCCCGACTCATCCTCACCAACTACAGCATCGTCACTGTCTCACCCATCACCACCATTATTATATTGTTCCTCAATACTTCAGAAACTCCTTGGAGCTTTATCTTTCTACTGCTATCTTCTAAAGGTAGAAGAATGCCATTGCTTTCAAGTAAGTGGGGGTGGGGAGCGGGTGGGGGGAAGCCCTGAGTCCCTCCTCGCCCTGTGGGGTGTCTCTGGGAGTTTTTAATCACTGTTAGTGCAAATGAGGTGATCTCTAGCTAGAACCTGGTAGGCAATAGGCACAATGCATTTAGTACTTTCTTACTGTGTGTGTGTGTGCATTTGTGCATGGGTGGTAGTGGTGATGGTGGTGTGTATGTGTGTGTGTGTACAAAACGTCCAAAGAAACTGTCAAGTTCTAAGAACTCTTAGCTCCATTCCATCAGTGTCTCAACAGCAGCGCCCGTGTCTTGTTCAAGTTGCCTTGTGCCCACCCCTGTGCTGGAAGGAGATGGGAGTCTTCTGACACAGGGGGTATAGCCCTTAGCGGTCCTCACCTGGGAGTTTGTTTAGATAATATTTGCCCAAACCTGTGCAAGTCCAAAACATACCTAGCTTCTGGAAAGAGGGGAATTGGGCACACAGTCTCATTCATTGCCACAGCCATTAACAATTGTTAGCTGCTGGGAGAGGAAAAGGCAGCTTTGGTAAGAGGGTATCTCGTGGCAAGTCAACTCTGCTCTAGTGATAGGCCACTCACCCAAGATTATTTGGGCATTACAAATTGGCCTTGAAGAGAGAAAGAAAGAAAGAAAGAAAGAAAGAAAGAAAGAAAGAAAGAAAGA
>JADRCH010000142.1:4717232-4763301 GCA_019843965.1 Rhynchomys soricoides | reverse complement strand
AGAAAGAAAGAAAGAAAGAAAGAAAGAAAGAAAGAAAGAAAGAAAGAAAGAATCTGAGGTTGAATGGTTAGGAAGGGGGCTGGCTACAGAAAAGAGTGGGACAGGGATGGATGGACATGATCAAAACATTTACAAAACTCTCAAAACACTTTCTTTTCTTAAAGATTGATCTCTTTTATAATGAAATGTAATTTTTTCTGATAAAAAGGAAATATGTGAATCAGTGGTTTTGACTCAAACTGCATCCACTTGAAGGGCTCAGAAGGTTCAAACCAATATGGAACGATTTTTCAGACACTGTTTTCTCTGGTTAGGACAGTTCTGCCTCTCCTGACTTCCCCCAGCTTTGTTATTACCTGAAAATTGTACTAAAGTGTCCCCTCTAAATCAGCCTTTGTGGTCAGCTAAGACCCTCCTGTTTCTGAAGCATGCTGAGCTCAAACATTGCAGAACATACCATGCATATGCTTTGTAACCACCCAGAAACTCCCCCACTTTCCCTCATGCTAAGCAATGTTCCTGAAGACAAAAAGCAAGCAAACAAACAAACAAACAACCCAATGACTATTTTGTCAGTAGCTCCTGGCAAGTTATTACGCACAAAATAAGCATCCAGTAAATCATTTCTGAATGAGTGAGTGAACAGACTCCAGTCAGGGAAGACATTCTTAGCCATAGATTTCTTCTTTATCTGTGTCTGCGCTGGATATGGTCAGAGGTTCTCCAGAAAAATCCTCTAGACAGGAACTCTGGTCTAGGTGTTCCACCAGGGAGTTGTCCACTATGTACAAGGCCTTAGGATATCCTCTAGGGTCAAGTTATGATCACCTTCTTCCCTTTAAGCCTCTGAATAAAATGCTCTCTCTCTCTCTCTCTCTCTCTCTCTCTCTCTCTCTCACACACACACACACACACACACACATACCATTTAGTCATTAATACTGTTATGACTGTCAGATACAGATAATACTGGAGACACAGAACTTACAGCTAATCACTCTCTTTGAATCTTTACTTAGAATGATCCAATGACTATCCACAACAAAGAGACAGCTTACTTACCTGTTTCAACCAGATGATGGCATTTAAGGGTCCAGGACGGTCAGTGTGATACAATGATCACATTCCTACTGTCCACCCTAAGGCCTCATCTTCTTTTGAGAGCTGTCCCTGATTATCAAATAATTATCTAGTAAGTTCACCTCAACCTCAGGCCATCTTCAGGCAGACCAGGATTAAAGGCTCTGGAGGGACTAAGACAAAGCAGACCACAGCTCTGCCACTCAAAACCTAAAAACAAACCAACAGACAGGATGAAAACCCCCAAAGTCAATCTATAGAGCCAAGCCAGCTGATATTCAGCAAAGGTACCCCAGACATCAATTATTCAAAGGCCAACCTCGTCAATGAATGGTGCCAGGGAAATTGGACATCCATATGTATAAACATGGAAAGTCCCTCCTTCTTGAGATATGTAGATAGATAGATAGATAGATAGAGAGAGAGAGATAGGTAGAGATAGATCAATACAGATAGATTTTCTAGTGTTTCCATGGTCCCCGGTTTTTATAAAAAACTGGTTTTTTTAGTATGGAAATACTAGAAAAAATAAAGGAAACACTGAAATATCCCTTATAGGCAAGACCTTTTAGATATAGTATGAAAATGGACTCATGGGATGATAAAGGCTGCCTGGCAAAGTAGACATTCAGCAGAAATTGGCTGAGAGAATGGATTTTCAAACTATTAACCTAGCAAGGAATTAATATTTGAAATACATAGGAAACCAAAAATCCAACAACAAAATAATAGTCACCAATTATGATGGGCGAATCACTAGAATATACTTTTTTCAAGATTTATTTTATTTATTTTATGTATATGAGTGCTCTACCTGCATGTTCCAAGAGGGCCTCAGATCCCATTACAGATAGTTGTGAGCCACCATATGGTTGCTGGGAATTGAACTCAGAAACTTTTGAAAGAACACCCAGTGCTCTTAACTGCTGAGCCATCTCTCCAGCCCCTAGAATAGATCTTTTAAAGAGAAACTCGCAGTTTGACTCACAGTTTGAAAGTCCCGTGTGTCATGATGGGGAAAGCATGGCATGGTGGGAAGATGTAGTGTGATGGAGAAGCGCACCGTGGTGAGAGATAGAGAAGCGCACCGTGGTAGGAGATGGAGAAACGCACCGTGGTGGGAGATGGAGAAGCGCACTGTGGTGGGAGATGGAGAAGCGCACCATGGTGGGAGATGGAGAAGCGCACTGTGGTAGGAGATGGAGAAACGCACCGTGGTGGGAGATGGAGAAACGCACCGCACCGTGGTGGGAGATGGAGAAGCGCACCGTGGTGGGAAATGCACGCAGGCAGGAGCATGAGGCTGCTTGCTCGGGTCTTGGTGAAATAGGCAGAGACAGGACGAGAAGCAAGATGGGGTTATCAATCTCTGACCCCTCCACTCCCCACCCTACAGTGACCCATTTGCTCCAGCTGACCTGACCCTGCTTCCCAAAGGCTCTACAGCCTCTCAACACAGTGCTGCCAGCTGGGAAGCAAGTGCTCTGAAAAAAATGAGAATGAGCATTGGTGCGGCCACACTGTGCGGAAAAGTGTGGGGACTGCTCAAAATACTTAATCTTCCATCTGATTCAGCTATCCCTACCTTTGGATATACACTGTGATGGTTTGTATATGCTTGTCCCAGGGAGAGGCAGAATTAGAGGGAGTGGCCCTGTTGGAGTAGGTGTGGCCTTGTTAGAGTAGGTGTGTCACTTTGGCTTTAAGACCCTCACCCTAGCTCCCTGGAAGTCAGTATTCAGCTAGCAGCCTTCAGATGAAGATGTAGAAATTTCAGCTCTGCTTGCATCATGCCTGACGAGATGCTGCCCTATTCTCCCCTTGATGATAACAGACTGAACCTCTGAACCTGTAAGCCAGCCCCAATTAAATGTTGTCTTTTATAAGACTTGCCTTGGTTATGGTGTCTGTTCACAGTAGTAAATCCTAACTAAGACAGTACCCAAAGGAAATTAAGAGTATAACAAGGAGAAACCCACAAAGCATGTTTACCAAGGCATTATCTACAAAACACAAGACGGCGAGCCCAAGGAAACATCAAGCATCCACTGATAGATCAGTGGATAAAGAAGTGTGATATGCATTATCCAGTCACAACCAAGAATAAAAGCCTGCCATTTGCAGCAAGCTGGGTTGACCATGAAATAAGCTAGGAGGAGAGGAAACAGCGAAATGTCTCATGTTCGACCTCATTGTAGACGTTGAACCAGTTGGCCTGAAAGGAAAAGAGATCAAGGAAGGCTAAAGAAGAAATTCAGCAACGTTGGACAACAGGTTCCAAAACACAGCTTGGAAGAAGGAATAAGCTCTGTGGGCAGAGGCCGAGTCAAAGACTATTTGCGGTAACCTGTTATGTATTTTGAGATGGACTAGGAGAGAGGAGTTCCAAGACCCCAAACACCAGTGATAAAAAGACAGCCATGCTGGCTACCCTGTGATAAGGAGACAGCCGTGCTGGTTACCCTGTTTTGATCCTTACACACTGTGTACACCTACTAGGGTTACATTTTGTTGTATCCCACATACATGTAAAATTATGTTAATTTCGAGAGAAAAATAAAGCAAGTGTCACAATAAAATAAGTTGAGAAAAATGGGGTGTTGCTCTAAAAGCACTGATGCCAGCAGAGGGTCCCTCAGGACTGTGAAGACAGAGGCAATGATGGCTCTTCCTAGCTGACCAGATAGAGGACAATGTGAAATGGGTCAAGGGCAGCAAGGATTCTGTCCATGAAAGGAGTAACACACAGAAAGTACATAGCTTGGTCCTAGTGTTGGCTTTGATCCCCTCTTTCTGTTCAGAACCTGCAGCATCCCTGAGCAGTGGGACATCCAGAACTTTCTATCCCCCAGAGCACTCCGTGTGTACAGCTGAGCAGGAATGAGGCTCTGGACTATGAGCCAGGGAACAGGGCTACAGTGTTTGTGGAACTTTGTGATCTTGCAGGGGCTTTGTCCTCTGCTTCGCTAGATGACCCACTGCTCCTCAGAGCCACAAGAAGCCTGACAGGTCAAG
This sequence comes from Rhynchomys soricoides, assembly GCA_019843965.1. Lineage (NCBI taxonomy): Eukaryota > Metazoa > Chordata > Mammalia > Rodentia > Muridae > Rhynchomys > Rhynchomys soricoides. The sequence continues at coordinate 4,759,206 of JADRCH010000142.1, read as the reverse complement.
CCTTTAAGTCCCTTCTGTAGGCCTAATTCACTGCCTGACATCACAAACCTAACAACATAATCCGTTTGTCCTAATTTGATTTTTTCTTGTCCAGAGGCTTCCTTGGCAGCTAGATTTTCTCATTATGACATGATTCATCCTTGTGGTAATTCCCATTAGAATAAGTATCTCAGGCATGATTCATCTCAGCAGATATTAAGCTGGAAGTTTCCTTTATAATGGCCCATTACATTCACAACCATGAGTAACATCGTTCAGCAAGAAATGCTCCACCCTCTAGCTGACACTTGTTAGTTTTGCCCCATGCTCATGCCCCAGAGGCTTTGAAGCATGAGCAATGAATAGGATTTCAGCAGCATCCTCTGGCAAGGATCATCTGAGAAGCATCAATCAGAGATGAAAGATAAAAAGAGTCTCCTTCAAGTCCATGGTCGTAGTCCTGAAATGTTGGTAGGAGTCAGAATTCTGTGGAGAGCTGGTTAAACACAGATTGTTGTATTTTGGTCCCAGAGGTTTTTTATTTTAAAAATTTGGAATGTTAATTGATTGATTGAATGAATGATAACTTCAACTGTGAATTTAATGTATTTTGATCATATTCACACACATACGCACGCTCACGCACGCACACAAACACACACACACACACACACACTCCTTTTCCTTCCAGATCCACCTCCCATCTGCTCACCCCCTTCCAACTTTAAGTCCTCTTTTTGGTTTTGGCTGGTTGGTTGGTTGGTGCTGCACACACACACACACACACACACACACACACACATACACACGTGTGTGTGGTGGCTATTCACTGGAATGTGGTTGGCCTACTGGTAGCCACAACCTTAGAGAAAACTGACTCTCCCAACTATCAACTATTAACTTCTTAGCCATGGAGGGGACTCAGGAGTCTGCAACACCCCTGTTGGAATGGTGACTGACTTGATCGTGTGCAGGTCTTGTGTACCGCAGTGTATGTGAGTTCATGAGTGTAGGTCCAGAAGACATTGTTTCCCTTGTATGCTGTTCAATCGCTGGCTCTTCTGAGATGCTTCCTGAACATTGCAGGGTGCAGTTATACAGATGTCCCATTTGTGGCTGAGCACTCTGGAGATACTTATTTTCTGCTCTTTTTTTGGGAGTTTCTGCATTAACTGCCATCCACTGCACTCATCCATGGCTAATGAGATGTGAATTTAGAGGGAAGTTTGATACTCTGTGTATTTAACAAAAATAATTTTAGTGGATTCACCTATGAGGTCTATGAGGTTCTCCATTGTGTGTTCTTGACCAGATTTACTCTACCAGGCATGAGTTTCCTCCTGTGGAAGGGATCTCAGGTTTTTGCTATGGCACATCTGGGATTGCAATTCCAACAAACTCCCAGGCAATAACTGCCGCTGATGGTCTGCTACCCTTACTTTGAGATCCAAGGCTACATAAGGCTACAGTTATTTCTCCACTCTTTCTATTGTTTTCAGTGTGCTCCTGTGCTGGGAGCAAGGGGTTCAATAAGAAACGACGCCAACAGCGTGGTAAAGGAGCAACCAGAGACCCCTGTGGTTCATAGGAAGCACCACTGTAAGGTTTAGCTTTGAGTGTGGTTGGAGCACCGGAAAGAAAATGCTTGTCTTGCTAGTGACCAGACAACGGAAGCAGTGTGGACTGGAAGAAGTTGTGGGGAAGGGTGTTTGTTGCTGTGAAATTCCCAGATCATCACCAGTGGGACATCCTTTGACACTCCTGAGATGCTTCCCACGGTAGTGAAGCTTCGACTTGCTTCCTGTAGGAGTCGGTGCTACAACTCCAGTTAACTGGCATGGTACTTGCAAAGCTTTTATTTTTGGCTCTTTGGAATTGTGTTTGGTCAATGTCTTGTGCTTGGTCTCAATACTCTCAGGAGAATGGAATTCTCCACACAGACTCTGGAATGGAATGTAGAATCAGGAACAGAGGAAACACAGACTGCTGCCAAAATGTGGCTCCCCATCCTTTTCGTTAGGTCTGAAGCCACTTTCAGTCACCACCCCTCCTGTTTTTCTTTACCCCTAGGCAATTTGATAGTTCTTTTAAATCATTGCCTTTGGTTCACATATGAAAATTCCATGAGAAATTGCCTTCAACCTTTGAGATTTTTCTAGAACCTCTAGAACACTGCTTTTAGATTCTAGCCATTAAGAGAGGCCAATAAAAGGGGATTCCAAACCAATGCACTATATACATACATCTTTTACTATATTCTGGAAGGGAGATCCCCACCTTGTTATTTACCTATTAATTTATGGTTAACAGAGTTCAAATAACTTTGATTATTTGGTTTTCTAGCCCAGGATACTCTAAAAAGCATTATTATAAGGGAGGACAAGGGTGCTGTTAGAAGTAGGTGCACAGTCACTGCTGAAGTGATCACTGACATTGACAAGCACTGGTGAGTAGGAAGGGAGCACAAGAATCAACCTGGGTTAGAGAAGAATGGTCAAAATAAGCAAAATTGGCCTGAGAGATGGCTCAATAGTTAAGAGTGCTGGCCGCTTTCCAGGGACCTGGGTTTGATTCCTAGCACTCGTATCGTAAATCACTATAATCTGTAACTCGAGTTCCAGGGATTACAATCCCCTCCATGGGCATCTGCAGGATCTGCATGCATGTGTCACACAGGTGAACAAGCACCTATATGTATAAAATCAATCACTCTTTTTTAAAAAATTGAATCAGTATTAAGGCCAATTAATACCCTCTTTCTCATCTTAGGAAGGTGAGTACATGTCTGAGAACAGAAACTCTTACAGTACTTTGGTGACATTTTAGGCTGTCCTTCTTGTGTCAACAGAAAGCATGTTGGGCCAGGTGTGATGGCACAACCTTTTAATCTCAACACTGGGCATGCAGAGGCAGGTGGAACTCTGTGGGTTCTGGTCTATATAGCAGATTTCAAGTCAGCCAGGTCTGCCTAGTGAGACCCTGTCTTGAGAGTGGAAGAGACAGAGAGTGAACAGTCTCTAGAATGGTCTCTCTTTTTTTTGGAATAATTGATCTCAGTCATTCGTTATAAAGTCTATAAGTCTAACTGTTTATTGGATTAATTTGATTTAGACAAGGCAATTCATAAATCCATATGCTGGGTTTAATGAGGCTCTTTGATCCTTCCAAATGATCATTCTATGAAAATTTATAATTAAAAAAATAGATAAGACTAGTATTCTTGACTCTAAACCAATCAATCAACATATGATAGTACTTAAAACTATGAATGAATTTTTCAAGACTGGCCATGATTTGTTAGTAACAATGGCAGCCTTATTTGGCAATAGCTGTTCTGAATACTTTGTGAGGATCTGATATAATTTAATGTGATTTATATCTACTGTTCACCAAATACAGTTGAAAGTGCCATGTTATCTGTGGTTCAGATGAATCCAGTGGATCCATGACCTCAAATGTCGAAAGGTTCTCAGAAAGTTCATGTTGAAGATGTATTAGAGAGACTCGTTAATGAATCAGGAGGTGTTTATTAAGACCCTATAACACCAACCACTGATCTGGACATACAGCAAGGAAAAACAAAATCCCCATGAGCTAAGCTTCTAGTAGTAGTAAAGAGAGGGAACTCTTAGGGGGCTGTTTCTTTCTTGACAGCTCTTGCTTTTCCATCTGTAGTGAACTGCCCAGGGATTCAGCTTGGTAATTAGTAGCATTGTGTTAAAGTTACAGGATCCTGACACCAAATCTTAACCATGTACACCTTCTTTTTAATTGGTGGTCATGGCAGGACCTCTTTAATGAGCTGTTCTGGAGCCTACATAGAACTCTGTCTCAGTGCTCAGTGCTTGGCTCATTTTGTACACACCAGAAATTTCGAGGTAATAGCAAGCATTGTGCAGTCAGTGGAGCCCTAAGTAAAGGCGCTCTTCCTTTCGGAAGATTTCTGAAGATGTGTTGGCAGGACCTAAAACATCATTTTCTATAACTCTGATTTCAAGGAGAGAGCCTTGAAAACAAAACTGTACAAAGTTGACTCCTTTTGGCCATTTCTTCAAGACCAAGTCCCTTCTCTGTGTATAGAGGAACAAGATTTCTTCCTGAGTAAGGTCTGCTAATGTGGTGTGTGTGGCTGCACCATGCCCCTTAGGGTTCTTCTGCCCTTGGCTGTATTTCCATCTGCATCATGGTACAGTCTCTGCCTTCACTCTACTTATTTTATTCTGTTCTGGATCTGGACTCCAAGTCCTGGTACTGGTTTCTTCACAGCACCCCTTTGGCAAGAATCGCATTGATAAAGTTACCCAGCTAGTGACTTTAAAATGTTAAGGTCATTTTGTCCCAACCACACCCAGCAGCACTTGTCACAATGGGATGAGTGTAATCCGGTGGAGAGGGTCAGTAAGTGGTTGAAGGGCATTTAATACAGCATTGATCTTATTATATAAATCTTAAATCTGTGAAAACTCAACAATGGCTAAATGCAGACTCTTGGGTTAGTTTCCTATTTCGTTTTGTTTTTATTTACAGAAATGTAAGCAAGACCTACAAGGTCCATCTAAAACACATCTTTAGTATATAGAACACTATGCTTTTGTTTCCAGGGCTGGAGTTACATGCAAGGCAGTTGATCTGCTATGAACTCTAGCCCCAACCCAGTATACAATTTTAAAAAATATAATCGTGGTGCTGAGCACGGTGGCTCACATCTTTAATCATAGTAGTTGGGAGACAGAGACAGAGGGATCTTTGTAAGTTTGAGGCCAGTCTGGTCTACATAGTGAGTTAAATTTGTGTGTGTGTGTGTGTGTGTGTGTGTGTGTGTGTGTGTGTGTGTGTTTATATATGTGCATATGTTTATATTTGTGAGTACAAGTTTCTACATGCAATAGTGTATGTATGTAGAGGTCAGAAGACAACCTTGGATATTAGTTCTTGTTCTGCATTTTGTTTAACACAGATGAGGGTCTATTGTTGTGTACCCCAAGCTAGCTGGCCTGTGTCTCTGCCTCCAATCTTGCCATAGGGATACTGGGATTACAGGCATGCATCTGTCTCTATGTGGGTCCTTAGAGTTTGAACTCAGACCATCATGCTTGTCATCTGCCACGTTTTAATTAATTTATTTGGTTTGCTTGCCTGCTGTCATCTTTCCTATTGACATGACACTTCTTTATGGACTGCCAGTTGTTTGCCTAGGCACGGTACATGTGCTCAGTAAATAGAAAGTACAATTGAAGGAGAGAAGCAACACATGGCCGTTTAGCAAGCTCAGTGGCTATATTATGACATGTTTATTTTATCTCAAAAATAATATTGACCCATGTCGGGCAGTAGTCTGTCTTCTTTTCAGCACATTCTCTTACCACATTAATCAAGTGGGATAAAGTTTATATGCTTTTTCACTTTGTGATTTCAAAACCATAAATCTCCATATAAAGGAAACACTTCTGGTCATCCATTAGTCACAACTTGACTATTTTAAAAGTAATTTAGCAGAAGAAGGAAAAGAATGAATAACAACATCAGTGTTAGTATCTCTGCCAAATAACAATGGGATCTTAAGTCCCACAATTGAGCTGTGCGACTGTGCATGGGGTAATAGATTGAAGGTAGGTAAAGGAGTAGAATACACAGGACTCTTAAGCTTGCCTTAGTCATTTATTAGCTGTATAAGGTCAGCTATGCTTCTCATCTGTAAAATAAAATCAGTTAAATAAGTTCCATGTGGGGTCAACACAGATGTGCCCAACACCTCACCTGATGCCTGTTGTAGTGGCTGTTCACAGCAGTCATATACTTGCTCCATGACTGTGAATTATTTGGCTGTTTTCCTAGTCTAGATCTATTAGTATCTACATGGCTGTCTTTTGCTTCTGTGGCAGCACGGAATTGGAAGTGGAGGGCCTCGAAACAAGGATGGTTTCACTGTGATCTGGATCTCCGCAGAACATCAGCTAGGAATACAGAAGCAAGTGAGCGAGGGTCTCATTCGCTAACTGGCTAATGGAGGCTTCTTCACAGGGCAGTTGTTACCAAGCCCGAACTAGCAAGAGAGAGCAAACCCCATTACAAAAATATTTTTGTAAGGTTCTGCTTGAGTAAGTTCGCACTGGGGAAGCAAGTGGCAAGGCTAGCCAAGGTTCGTAAGGAGAGAATGCACAGCAGGTTTTATATCTACCATGATCAGCACAGACACCACTGTCCTGTCACCACTAGCTAAGTGCCAGCCGCTCTTTTAATGTGTTATCTTTATCAGAGACTGTAATTCTCATCTTAACTTTATAAGGCAGATATTTCCATGTCTATACATTGCAGAGAAAGTAACTGAACTTCAGAATGCACAGCAATGGTGTATCCAAGGAAAATCACACAGCTGGGAAGCAGGGCAGGGAGCTAGGAGTCAAAGCAGCGTCCCAGAGTCTTAGTAAAGAGTACTGCTCCACAACCCCTTCCATTTACAAGGGAGTGATCTGGTAAGATACGGTGACTTGGTTTGGCATGATCCCTGATTATGACCATTTCTACTACCATGCTGTCCATAGCTCAGCATTTTTCTAATAAATGTTTGGAATTTGTTTGTTGAACATTGGTATGTCTGAGGCTCGTTAACTCAGATCCTCTTTCTGGGCTTTGGTGGTGAGGGTGATAGAGATGGTGGCAGGTTGGATGTTCTTTCTTAGAGCTCTTCGCTTTCTATTTAAGGTGAGGAACAGCCTTTTTATTCTATTTTATTTTTTAACTAAAATATGATTATATCATTTCTCCCCTCCAATATCTTCCATGTACGTAGCCTTGCTCCCTCTCAAATTTATGGCCTCTTATTCCCTCTCTCTCTCTCTCTCTCTCTCTCTATGTGTGTGTGTGTGTGTGTGTGTGTGTGTGTGTAAGAGAGAGAGAGTGTGTATGTATACATATACATACAAACATAAATATATAATCACTACCTGCTGAGTTCATTTTGTGTCACTTGTATGTATTTGATCCCAGGGTTGACAACCAGTTAAGGGTCTCAGCCTTGGGAAAAACTAATTCTTCTGCTCACAGCATTCTTTGATGCCCGTGATTTCTTTATCTAGGTGCTCTGTAAGATTTTCCACTTGCACTTTAGCACGTTGCCCTTGTTCAGGTCTTGTTTAGATAGACATAATATTGAGATATCATGGGTGAAGCTTCCTTGTGATTTCTAGGAAACACAATCTCACAGAACCACAGATTCCTGGTTCTCTGGTTTCTTTTTTTCCATCATTCCATTCCCTTTTCTAAGATGTACCTTGAGCTTATGGGGTAGGGCTTGTGTTATAGATGAATCCATTGGGGCTAAGCACCACCCCATGATCAATTGTTGTGCACATTTTGATCAGTTGTGTTTTACTGTAATGATCTCTGTCTGTTGCAAAGAGAAACTTCTTTGACGAGGAATAAGAGCTCCTCTTACCTGTGGGTCTAATGATCCGTATTTAGGCTACATTTGGGATGTTCTAGTTTAGTAGAGTGGTAACAATAGGTTCTCCTCTTAGATCCATGACCTCACTAGCCCCATGTGGTTGGCTAGGTTTCTAGTACCAGGCATGATTTCCCTCCTGTTGAGTAAGCCTGAAGTCTAATTAGATAGCTGTTGAATACTGCTAAGATACTAGCACCACTATTGTACACTTAGGGATAGTTTGCCATGCTGGTCATTGTTAGTTCATGGAATCCACAGCAAGAGAAGACTGTTGGTTGCTTTCCTCCCATGGCAGCTTGAATAGTGTGGGGTGAAGCCCTTTGGGAGTACAAACTGGCTTTCTCCATATACACTCAGCAATGAACACAGGAAGAATGAAGATCGGACACATTGGAGAGGCTCCATGCATACCAATTGTATAAATCTACACCCTCTTCATAAATCACCAAGGGAAGGGGCCATAGTATATACACCACCAGCCACCAGATATTGGACAAATATGATTACTAAAGAGAGGTAGACTGCTGCCAACCAGTAAAACATTTTGTTCCATATGACAGTAGAGAAGTCCTGCCATCTGATAATTTGTGGGATGCTCAGTGCTATGAGGCTATCCAGGTTTGAGGGAATGCTGTAGCTTCACGTGTACATATAAACCTCACTGATGTTGAAATACTGTTTGATGAAGCCAATCTGATGCCTGAATCTGGCTTGAGGCCGTCACTTTGTGACCGTCCTATATTAGGTACTTATTGGCACTTTCTTATTGCATTGTAACTTTCTTGAAGGCATGGTAAAAGAGACCCAGAGCAGGTGGACATGGAGGTAAGGGATAATAAGAAAAGGACTTCAGAACGGTTGTGGGAATGGGACGAGTATGTCAGAGATTCCCCCAGGATTGAGGAACTGGAATCACAAGTCTATTAGATCTGAACAAATTGTATTATACCAAGCTTCACCTGTAGGCTAAGTGCTCTTTGCAAACATTTATTGGTCAAATAACATGAGAAACACTCAAACATGCAGTAAAGCAAAACAAAATAAATTTCTTTATAACATCTGTGGTTGGTGTTAATATTCTGTTGGGCAGATTAAATCTCCAGAAGAGGGGCTGATTACTATGGTCATATTTCTGTGATCAAGAAGTCTGTATGCCATGTCATTCCCTCTGTATTCTAAGGGCTAGAGAAAAAGGGCATTGGAAAAGCTGGAGAAAGGACTGAACGGGCCAATAGGTATCTATGGAAGTATTGTAATAGGTATAGTTCATAAAGCATTGATTGTGGGCACTGTAAGCCTGTGGGGCAGCTTGGCATGAAAAGGAAGTAGGCAACCTGTTAGTAACTGGGAACTGTCTGTTCATCTTTGTAAACAGAACTGTTTTAGCCTCATTCCTCTTCTGAGAACAAACAAATACCAAGTGTCAAGGGTTGCAACCTCTAACGGTTGGAACTCTGCTATAACAGTTAAGGCTCTCTGTTATCAGGCTGTTTGGCCTTCCTCATTTTAGTTAACACCACCCCTCTCTGCTCTGCACATCCTGCTCTATTCACTATTGACAGGACAGCGTCTACATTTTCCAGCCTCATCACTTGGGTCCTCTCGTGCAAATTACCTTCCTCACTTATTACAGTTAGAGTCACAACTGCTTTCCAAGGCTCAAGTCACGCTCTGCCTTTCTTATGGAGCCTTTCTTAGTTCTCAAAAGGAATTCCTGTCCTTGAACATTGAATGTCTACTCCTGAAGAGCTTGTGGGGGAGTTACTGTGGGGCAGATTGTCTGTAGGGTTTGGTATGTAGGACAGGGTGACAATGGAGATTGCCCTCCTTCTTTAAGGACATCAATGTCTAGGAAAAAACAGACTTTGAGAAAAAGTCATGTCCTGAGCTCTGCATTTGCCCAGAAAGAGTTAGGATGACATTGTATAGTCACACATGAAACAGAGAAATAACTAAATCATGCTGAATAACATAGACTAACTTTCTGTTCACAGTCTCCCATCATTCCTTGAGGAGGAGTGTATTCTCTCCTAGAGAGTTACCCAATTGGAGTGGGTGTTATTTCTTAACACACAGTCAGGTAGGCCGCAGGAGTTTCCTTAGTGAATCCCACAATATCCCCAAGAACTGGGTATTATCAGCCCCACTGTACAGAGGAAGATCCTGGCTCAAAACCTTCAAGTCACTTACTTGTGTTCACGACCAGTTCTCTGGCCAGTCAGAGCAGAACCAGGTATCTGTCCCCCATACATAACCTCAGAATCTGGATGCAATCCCAACACACCATTCACTCGGACATACTGGTCTCCAGAACTCTAATGACAGAGAATAAAGCTAAGAATTCTCATTCTAACTCCAAGTGACAGTGGTGTATCAGCATGAAGAGAAAAGCTGAGTAGAAATCTATGTTTGTCCAGTTTAAATGCTGGGTGGGTTTGGTTTTATCGCAGGGTTTCATAAGGATCTAATACAGGGGCTTCTTAAGGACCACCACTCAAGGTAAAATTTGAAGCGTATAGCACCATAAAGGTTCATCCACTGCCATAAGCACAATGCGGGTCTGTGTCTCTGTAAGATGAGAAGCTGTTTGATTTTCCCAGACCTGACACAGTTACTGTGAATAAATCAAAGCAAGCTGTTCAAGGTATCACTATGAGTTCACTGTCAAGTACCCTCCCTCCCTTCCTTACAAAGCTACAGATGTCCTTCGGTGTGACATCTTTTCCATGTTGTTCACATACTATCTCAAAGACTCTAAAAGACTCCAGGACATCTCAGACAAACCAACAGTTCTTTCCTGCAGTATTGTTGAACTCCATAATAGCCAGGCCTCTTCTTCCAAGCACCATGGAAATGCTACAGTGCAAGCAGAATGTTGTACCCTCTGCACTTGCCCATGTTTTCTGACACAGTGACTCACACTGAGCAGTGTCTGTGTTCGTGCATGTTGAAGGACTACATTAGAATAGACAGAAGACATGGTTGGGAATCTGTTCCAATCAGATCGTACTTGGTGAATACAAGTGATCAAGGAAGAAGGACTCAAAAAATTGATAGAACAGGAATACTGGGCAGAGTCTAACTCTTTAAATGTGGGAGAAGGAGGAGGAGGAAGAGAATAAAATCGTCAGAGGCTCCAATGTTACCTGATAGGAAGAGTATACCCGCAAGGGAATCCTTTCCCATGACCCTTTCTTCTTTGCCTTACTTTGTTCATGGAACAAGAATCCCCTATGGAGGTCAGATTGAGGCATGGATGGAAACAGGCAGACTCGGTCAGTCATGCAGGAGAGTCCAAAAGGATGAGGGAAAGGTTTGTCCTTGTGGCTCTACAGGAGAGCATTGCTCTCCTGTGGAGGAGGAGAAATTTGAGCTGCATGTATTTTTGGTTGGTGCAACTCTAAGTGCTCTGTTTGATTGCAGAGTTGTTTGAATGGCCTATTTCATAACTACACAGAGCTTCTCCAAATAAATGGTGTCTGTAGAATGTTCAGGTTAATGCATGAGTGCAGAGCTCAAAGGTGTTTGTGCTTAGACCGACTGAGCCTTCTTTCTTAATAAGTCATCCTGGCATTTTGTCAACAAGTTAATTTGCTTTTCTAAGAAACTAGATTAATACTTCCTGTGCTTTGTGCTATTCACAGATCTACAGTGCCGTGAGAAGAGGGGAAGAAACAGAAGATACGGTTGGATCTCTTCTCCATTGCTCCACACAGCTCCCAAACTCTGAGACAGCCCATGGAAGGATTGGAGATGGTCCCTGCTTAAAGCAATGTGTACAAGACAACGAATGTGAGTACCGTGCCACCCTCCAAAGGACATCCATTGCTCAGTACATCACCGGCTCTCTCCTGGAGGCAACTACATCTTTAGGAGCAAGAAGCAGCCTTCTCAGTTCCTTCGGAGGATCCACTGGAAGAATGATGCTGAAAGGTAATGTCTGGAATTTCATTTTTAACTTTTCATATTTGCTTTTAGAGACTAGTCTAGGATAACAAGGCAATATGCATCTGCTAGTGAAAAATTGTCAGAAACTCTAAGAAGATGAAGCAAAACTTCTGTTTTAAGTAAACAGAAAACTTAAATCCCTTAAGACTTAAACAAATCAGTATTAATATTTTAAAGGTTTTTTTTTTCAAAAATAAGTTGATGACTAAAATTCTACCTTTGATTTATTATTTTATTTTTTATTTTTATTTTGCATATGAGGTTGGGTGAGTGCATGCGTGTTACAGTTGTGTGTCTGGAGGTCAGAGAATATTCTGTAAGATATTTGTTCTACCCTTCTATCATATGGGTTCCAGTGATTGGACTAAGGTCTTCAGACTTCATTGCAAGCACCTTTCCCAATGAGCCATCTCACTGATCTTTGAAACTTACACACACACACACACACACACACACACACACACACACACACACAGTAGTTTCCCCTAGCAATAATCCATGAGAGATGTCAGTTAGTCTGACAAGAAGCTAGCAAGTGAATATAGTCATATGATTGCATTGAAAATCAGCAGTGCTTGGGAACAGAGTGAAACCTAGATGTTCTTCACATACAGAACCAATAGATTTCTGCTGACAAGTAAAGAAAAGAACCATTCTTCAATATGTCCCATTGTAAAGGTCCAGAAAGGTAGGGGAAGCTCAGAGAAATGAAAGCCAGTGGAAAACAGGATCCTGAGCATCCAAACTTCCCTGTGACTTCACACAGTATACAGGCAGGCCAGTCAGAAATGGCAGTGCACTAGGGAACCTCGGAGACTTGCTCACTGCACAGCTGTCACAAACTGCTTGGCAGTCTTCCCCAGCAGGAAGCTACCAACCAGACACAGACCATGCAAGGTTGTGTTCCACTGCCTGGGGGCTGCCCAAGAGTTCCATCTGACATCCGGCTGCTCTGTCACAGAGAGTAACACTGTCCCTCTACCATAAACCCTCAGACAAGGGCTAGTGGCCAGCTAGTGACCTTGCTCCTTGAGCTTTAGCCTGTTGTGTTCTACCATCACATTCACCCTTGGGAGGCCTAATAAAAACACCACTTCCTCTTGGTATACCGTATTGAGTGCTATGTTGCATAGTTTTCGGCTATCACCTTAACTTGTGGGGATTGGCTTCAAATGAGGAATAGAAGAAAGACACACCATGTGGGAATAGGAATCGGAAACAGTAATATGGAGAAAGTTGTTGCTGGTGATGCATCTCTAGTCTCATGCAACATACACTGTCTACACAGTAAGAAATCACCACCACCACCACCACCGCCACCACTACAGGATTGAAGGTTTTTCTGCTTTGATGTGTCCCCAGACACTAGCAAGTCAACATTTTCCATGGTGTTCTTCCCAAGACTAGCATGTGGAATTGGCATGGTTTCAATGTGTTTGACTGCATGGCAGGACCTCCTGTGAGTTCACCATCCCAAGCTCATCACACAACATGTACCCTGTAGACTGACGGTGTTATGGGAGGTCCCCCTGAAGTGCTGCCAGTCAGCTTGCTTACTGTATATTTACAAGGAGGCAGTATTTGAACGCATGAAATAGTTAAGAGCCAATACGTAATTGTGGCGAGTATTACATAAGGAATGCAAAAGACTCTACATGTTCAAAGGGTGGAGATAGAGTTATGTCAGACAAGTGACTCAGCCTGAAATAAAAGAAAAGTCAATTAAGCTATTTTCTTTCTTCTTCTAGAATATCTAGAGCCCCAACTAGGGTAGAAGTGCAAACAGTGCTCCATAGACCTGCGAAAGTAAAAACTGGCCAGTGTACCTGCTGCTGTGATAGTAACTTGATCTTGATTTCTGTTGCACTTCCTTGTTCAGAATAACATCTCAGGAGCTACACTAGACCATCAGAATAGCATCTCAGGAGCTATACTAGACCATCAGAATAGCATCTCAGGAGTTACACTAGACTATCAGAATAGCATCTCAGGAGCTACACTAGACCATCAGCTAATGTGAGGGCTTTCAGTTGTTGTCTTAAGCAAGAGGCGGAGTTTAATTTTCTGTTTATAGCTTCTTTTTTTAAGATTTATTTATTTATTTATTTATTATAAGTAAGTACACTGTAGCTGTCTTCAGACACCCCAGAAGAGGGCATAAGATCTCATTACAGATGGTTGTGAGTCACCATGTGGTTGCAGGGATTTGAACTAATGATCTTCGGAAGAGCAGTCAGTGCTCTTAACCACTGAGCCATCTCTCCAGCCCCCTGTTTATAGCTTCTTAATGGTTTGTAATAACTGTCAAATCAGTTCCTGCTAAATACTACAATTAGCTGGTTGATTTTTTTCCCCCTCTGGCCTTATTTCTGTTGTTTCTAGTTTGCTATCTTGTAGGCTGATTTCAGCTTTAGGACTCTCTTCCATGGGGTTTGCAATGTTTCAAAGTGCCTTCATTAAATATGTTTCTTCAATATGCAATGGGAAAATATGCATAAAAACAAATTAGTTTCTTATCACATACACACACACACACATTTACCAACAAGCCACTCTATGGTGTTTATATATTTCAAAACATTATAATGTACAATTTTTCATTAATTTAAATTTCCAAAGTAAGGCCAGCTTGGTCTACAAAGAGAGTTCTAGGCCAGTCATAGCTACATTGTGAGACCCTGACTCAAAAATTATATTTAATTTAGTTTAAAAAATAATATTTAAAGAAGAAAACACAAACACAGGAAACTTCAAAAGCACAGGGTATTGTCAGAATCTGCAGGATTCTCATCTTGGGTGGTAGATCTGGAACCAACAATGATTCAGTGGATCTAGAAGAAGTGGCTGAGTTTATGCTTCAGTTGGCCACTTCTTTTATTGTTCAGTATGTGCTCTGTGGCATGGATTTGGTCAGCAACTTCCAGGTTTAAATTGCTAATGAAAGATTGATCATAAAGATCAAGGGATATGGCACTTAGGAGGTACAAAGATAGTTAGATTGAGACCAGTCTCAGCTCCATACAAGACCCTGTCTAAAGAAAATCAAGAAAGCAGAAGAAACTTGGAAAGAAGGTATATCATATGTTCAGGCTCCAGCTTTCAAGTAGATCATGTTCTATAAGTTTATTCCTCAGGAGCTGTGTGAACCTTTGGGTACTCTCTTAGAGAAGTAGCACTGAGTATAGTTCGGTTCCTAGATTTGAGTTCTCAGAATCCCTCCAACGTTTGCACAGCAGAAATCTACACACTCTAACTCAGGATGCTGAAAGTTGGTCCAGCAGGGTGTTGGGTGGGAAACATTAGAAGTGGATTTAATGGCATTTCCTGTCGAGAAGAAATTATTTTCACTAAAGACGAGTGAAGAGTTAAGACCTTTACTGGACTTTGAGACATACTTTCAGTCAGTTCTGAGATTTTACACGGCGGCAGCTCTTCTTCTTGGTTATGATCGATAGCGCTTCGAAGATCATACCTGGATAGCAGAACTGGAAAATTCCTCAGTTACTTTTAAAGAACGGAACAGAGTGGGAGAGACGGAAAAGCACAAGATCTTTTCCCTGGAGAGATAGGGAACGGAAGAGGGTCAAAGGATGACCTCTCCAAGGGAGAATTCACGTTTGAAGTCTGTGAAAATGGAGGGTCAAAGGATGACCTCTCCAAGGGAGAATTCACGCTTGAAGTCTGTGAAAATGAACCGGGGGGGAGGGGGTGTGGAAACAAAGGAGGAGACAGAAAATTCCACTTGGACGAGGAACACGGTCTTGGTGGCGGAGGCATAAAGTAGAAGAGCAATTACAGAAGCTGAGGCAATGGCGGATGTGTAGTGGGCAGTTTCAGTTTTCCAAGAGGACAGGTCTGCCGATGGGTAGTGATGCAGCTGGGTGGATGTACATGACGCCTGTGAACGCCATTCAAAAGTGTTAGGGGAGAATGTCTAATGTTTTGGATATTTTATCACAATTAAAGAGAGAAACTGAAGTGGGTGTGGGGAAGGCTCATGCTGTGCCGGTCTTTCTTCCCAGGTCTACATGAGCTTGTGAAGATACTTAGAACTCACTTCCTAGAAGCGGCTTTGGTTATAAATGGGGATTGCAGCAACCTGAAGGAAAAAATAGTGAAAAGGCTGTCCAGCAGCTTATTATCATCATGTCAGGTGCTCACACAGGGCTCTGCAGCCTCGCAGCTTGGCCATAGCTTATGGGATGGTCTGAGGGTGGCCAACAACCAGAGTGTAATCAAAGCTGGCTTTAAAAAAAAATGTTTGCAAAATTCAGAGATATTAACAATGTATTTGTTTGTGCATGCACATGTGTTCTATGTATGAGCTTATGTGTGTGTGTGTGTGTGCAGGTGTGCTTGTCTGTGCACATGTACAGAGGCCAACAGAAGGCATCAGGTGTCCTGTTGTTCTCCGACTATTTCACTGAGGCAGAGTCTCTCCCTGAATCTGGGTCTTTCATGTTTTGGGCCAGAAGGTCATAGCAACACTCGTGTCTCCATACTTCTTCAGAGCTTGGGTGATAGGTGTATTCCAAGACTGCTGCACAGGTCCTGGGATCTGAACTCCACTCCTCACAATTTTGCAATGTGATAGCTGTTTTTAGTGTCAACTTGGTACATGCTTAGGGTCACATGGGAAGAGGAAACCCCAATTGAGGGTATTTTCTTGATTGTTGTTTGATATGGGAGGGCTCAGTCCACTGTGGGTGGTGTCGCCCCTGGGAATATGGCCCTGGATTGTATAAGAAGCAGGTTGAGCAAGCCATGGAGAGTAAAGTCTGTAAGCAACATTGCTCCACGGTCTCTGCTTTAGTTCCTGACTCCAGGTTCCTGCCTTGGCTTCCCTCAATGCTAGAGTGTCATATCGAAGTGTTAAGTAAAATAAACCATTTCCTCTGCAAGTTGCTTGTGTTTATCACCATAACAGAAAGCAAACTAATTTTCAGGGTAATTGCTCTTAATCATTGGGCCATCTCTCCATGCCCTCAAGAGACATTTTCTGATATAAAGCATTGACCAGCTAGGATACAGCCTTAATTGCAAGGGTGAGCTGTTTCCAGATGGACAAGGACAGAGCCTCTGCTCTAGTAAAGCGTCTTCTATTAGTTCGACCCAGTTAATCGCTCACACTTCCTGTCCGTTTGTCACTCCCCTCTCCCTGTTAGTCTCATGAGAATCTCTCCCCTGGTTAACATGGTGGAAATGGCCGTCAGAAGAATCTTTAGTTTGGATACTTTACAAAATATCCAAGTGCAATGTCGTCTGTGGGTACGAACCTATAACCCCAGCCCTTGGAAGGCCCAAGCAGGAGCATGGCAAGTTGGAAGCTGGCTTGGGCAGTATTAAAAGACCCGTGTCTCCCAAAGCAAAGCAGAATGAAGACAAAAATATCCCCATAAGACAAGATAAAAATGAAGAGGGTAAAGTAATCCATAGAAATATGCAGTGCTGAACGAGAAAAATAAGAAAGACGTGGTGATGGAAACTTCTCAAATAACACGATTGACTGTTTGCACTGTGTTCATGGCACCTGCTGGTTGAATGCGCAGTGCCCATAAACACAACTTTCCCTTTTCAAATGGCGAAGCTTTTACGTGACAAGATGAAATATCACAGTTAACCAGTTCAAAGTATATATTGGGAAGGAAAAGCTCAACTGTTCATTTTTAATAACCTTGCATGTGTCCGTACATCTGTGATTAACTATTCAAGGTGTAGCTAGGTTATAGCAAGAACCCTGGTATAAAAACAAAGCTTGCCTTGCAGATAGAATCTTACTTGAAAATAGAGGGTATTTTGCTTCTGATAGAAAAGTCTGACACATTTTCAAATTGTATACACACACACACACACACACACACACACACACATATATATATATATATATATAGTTTTTACTGCAATAACTGTATCCTATCAGGTTCTTTTTCAAGAGTTAATAGCTTTGAATATTAAAACCAGGAATCATAGTAGGGAAGCACACACATTTGAAGTGCAAGACTATAGCTCATAAATAGCTCTGTTTATAATGGCCGTCTCACTTGACTTCCTCCTAATCAAAACAGTTAGCCCTTGCATGCCTACCAGGCTGAGAAGGTATGCACATAGCTCCAATTCCAGAATTTTCTGTTTGTTTAAAGAAATGTCCTGACTTATTAGTTTTGCTACCTTGAAATTATTTGGTGGATAAAAATATACCTTAATGTGATGCTGAGTATATTTCTGTAGCAGTTAATTAATTAAGAAATATTCATTAGCTGCCCACACTGGCCTAGAGTCGTGTCAACTATGGGAAGAATGAAGATACATGTGGAAGTCTGCAGCTTGAAGAATATTCCATTCCAGAGAAAATGTAATGCTTGGTCTCAGGCCAGCTGAAGTAGCCCTTACCATCCTAAGTGAGAAAGGACCGGGCTGTTGATCTGAAATGGGGCCATACATCATAGTATCAGGAGATTTGATGGGCACATGACAAACTGCCTCTGCCGTGGGGCCCCAGGTAGTTAGGTGTCCTTCAAAGAACAGAATCTATACTAAGAAACTCAGCATCTGGCCAGCCAGCTATGATCCAGAAGTGAGTGTGCCAACAGATGGGGCCCCTAACCTAAACCTCATTTTCATTTTGCCTCCAGAAATTACTTTATGGAAAGAAAACATTCCGCCCTGTATCTCAGTTAAAGTGTTGACACACTGGGAGGAAGGATGGAAGGCAGCAGGTCCGATAACAGAGAGTCCTTTGAATTCTAAGCAGGGAACCCAGAAATGTGATCAGTGAGAATGGTAGTGCCAGAGCAGCCCTCGGGGTTTCAAATTAAACTGTCAGCTCATCCACCAGAGTCATTGGAAATGCTACACCAAGATCTAATCTAACAGTGACTAGATGCAAAAGCTTTCCTCCAAAACCTCGAGAAATAGTGAGAGTGAAAACATTTCTAAAAGATGAATTTTCAGGGTCGCTAATTAAATGTTAAAACAAACAAACAACAAATAAACACCACCCAGAATAAAGGAGAGGCAAATGTAACCAGAAAAGAACCAGCACAGCTGGATTCCACTGGGGGACTCAAGAAGTGCTCTGAGCCACAAGCTAAAGAGAGAACTTAAGAATTGTTTTTGAAGCTGAAAGACTCAATAGATAAACATGGCTAGACAATGAAACTTAAAATGACCAGGAGAATCAGTCAGATCTCTCATCAAAGTGGTTATGGCCAAGAAAGGCCGTTCATGTGTCGTCTACATTGATGTACTGTTTCCATGTACACACACTTTTGAAAAGAGGCCAAGGTGAAGATGTTGAGTTCAAGCCTCTCATTCTTTGGGCTTCACATCCAAATGAAATCAGGAGAGAGGAGGCACAGAGGCTTTGTTGAAGTGAGGCAATGGAAAGTACTCAGGCATGAAGGAGTGTCACTTTGGGCTTTCTTGGTCCTGTTGGGAATATCAGTCTCTGACTTGTACTGTTGTCCAGGTGGCATTGAACTTGAGCCCCACTGTCTGGGGTTTGAGTCTCCACATCAGTGCTCTTACTTAGAGCTTTGCTTTTCTGAACTTCAGTTTCTGCACTGATACATTGGAAACCAGACCAATAATGCTATTGCTTTCGGGGCTGGGTGTGATAATGTATACCAGGAACTCAGTATCTGGTAAGTCTTCAATCAGTCTTGAGACAGTAACAGTCACTGTTGGAGATGGGCATTCTGTGGCCACTATTTATTAGGGTACTCCAACTGCCACCCCTCTCCTAAGTTCACTAACTCTTCTGTGAGCTCAGTCATAGCATACACAGAGAAAAATAATGCCTCCTGGTTTTCCAGGCTGTGGGCCTTTCTACTAGCAACTCAAAGGACACCTAAGAGGAGGTCGTCCAGTGGCTTCTGGCAGCCACTTGTAACTTTGTTAGACCATCCTTAGTTTCTATGCATTTAGCCATTCATGTATCTGTTTCCTTAACACTTAGTGAACCCCTTCTCTGTGCCAAAACTACAGCAGGAAACAAGATGTGGCCTTTACTTTCAAGGACTCCACTGCTAGCGGAGGAGATGAACAAATGATTAATTAGCATCCACCTTTTTAGCACAGCGAAGGGTTGTATCAGAAAGATGTATATATAGCACACAGGGGCACCAAGGAAAGTCCAAGGACTGTCTTGAGTGAAGTGGGGGGATTCTAAAACTACTCGAGAGCCTAAAGAAGTGTGAGCAGGATTTAACAAGGGGCGGGCTCAACCTCTGACCTACATTAGAGAACTCTCTTTGCTTCTAGTTAATTCTCTGCTGACTCTCTGTTCCCACAACAGTAGAAAATGTACTACGCATTCACTGCTGGCATTGGGAGCGGTGCTGGCTAGGTCTTATGTCAGCTCGACACAGGCTAGAGTCATCTGGGAAGAAGGAGCCTCCATTGAGAAAATGCTCCTAAACAGATTGTCCTGTGCATAATTATGCCTGTGGTACATGTTCTTGCAAGGTGATTGATATGGGAGAGTCTAACCCACACGAGCAGTGCCAACCATGGGTGGATGGTCTTTGATGGTACAAGGAAGCAGGCTGAGCAAACAAGGAGGAGAAAACCAGTAAGCAACATTCCACTAGAGTTTCTGCATCAGTTCCTGCCTCCAGGTTCTGCTTTGAGTTCCTGCCTTGACTTCCCTAAGTAACAGAATATGGCCTGAGAGTTATAAGGTGAAATAAACCATTTCCTCCCCCAAGATGCTTTGTTATGGTGTTTTAGCAAACAATAGAAACCTTCACTAAGACAGAAGCTGAGTCTAAAATTTGTCATTGGCACAAAATTTAGCATTCAAGTTAAATTTTGTGTTGTATATTTTAGTGACAATAACTTACTTGTTACAGTAAACATTAAATGAGTTGTTTGGCTTTATACATGAAATTAATCCTTTTTTGAGTTTTCAAATTGTCCTAAAGGATTAGAACTCACTTAAACAGGGTATCCATGGGAATCTTTAGAGAATACAATGGAATATGTTTATGATCTGTTTATAATGGGAATGTGGGTCAGTAACAGATAATTGGAAAAGAGAAAGACCTCAGGATAGCCTGCATCATGAAGTTTAGACTTCAGTCAAAACTGAGTCTTGAATAAATAATGAAGAAACCAGTAATATGGTTAAATTGAGGGTGCTTTGTTTTGTTTAACTGAATTCTAACGGAACATATTTAACTGTGCATGCAGGAAAGTCTACAATATTTGCCAACTAAAAATACATACCTGCTATTTTAGTTCTTTCTTCTATTTAAGACTTTTTAACTTTGCATTTCTTCTGATAATAAATGCTATTTAAAAATTTTTTCCATGTACTAATCAACAAGCAATTACATGGAAACAGAAACAAGTTTATGTTTCAGTACTTCTGAGGCTCTCTGTGTGTATATTGTGAAGATCACCCTAGTTTGTACTCAGCCACACTCTTGATTAAAAAATAAACATCTAAATTCTTGTTGCAAGCACACGTTCTTGCAGATGATTTGGGGCAGTGAGAGGAAGGGAATATGCAAAACATTTTAGACACTTTGGAAAATCAAGTTCCACACTAGTGACTTCTAAGCATATAACTTGTATCTTCAACTCGAGTTTCCCAGCCAGTGTGTACAAAGACAGCATTTGATCCCAAGTCTGGCTGATTCTCAAGTCCATGTTCCTCATCCATGACCCATTTTTGTCTGAGAAATTATAAAACTGTAAATATAAAGGTTCTTTGTGTATGTGTGTGTGTGTGTGATATATATATATATCATATATAACATATATATACACCATGTATATGATATAAATGATATATATATGGGATGTATATCTCATACAATTACTGATGATAAGGAATTTTGTTATAGAATAATTACTTTTAAATGGTATGGCTATATGCATACTGATGATAAAAGCCAATGTGTACTCTGAGATTGAATTATTTTTAGATAAAGAATTAAATATTGTCTCAGTACTTGATACTTCAGACTACAGAGCATCTTCCACAGTTTTCAAATCTGATCAGTAGTTTATTGTATAATTGTTAATGCTGAAAATACGGTTTCACATTAAAAACATGCTATAAAATAGCAAGATATGTTTAGGACCATCTCAGAAATTGTTGGAAATTCTGTCCCAACTCCCCAGGCAAATTTTAAATCAATTTTTTAAATGAAAAGAATAATTGCCTGTGACTCCAACTGTGCAAAAACCAATACCCACTTGTGCCCTCTTCAGGCATGACACACATGTGCGGGGCTGGGGGGAGAGATGGAAGGGCTTTTAAAACTTAGAGTACCAGGAGCTGGAAAGATGGCTCAGTGGTTAAGAGCACTCACTTCTCTTCCAGAGGACCCAGGTTTGATTCCTGGCCTCCATATGGTGGTATTTTATCACTGCAATAGGAAACTAAACTAAGACATGCTTCCAGCCCACACTCACTGATGGCTTTGAGTCCATCACTTTTCATGGGATCAGCTCTAATTGCATTGGGGAGGCCAATTTATTCTTAGTGGGTCAAATCTAGGGCCTGCGTGCTTTGCTTTGACAGCTGCTGTATTTTCAAAACTGGAAATGTTTTTATTAACAAGTGGTGTTCTAACTCTTCTGGCAACCCAGTGCCATTATCCTCGCTTGGTCTGGCCAGCAGGCACTAACTCATGTATAAAACTCATTGGTCTCCTTTCCACACCTGCTGCAGCTCGATTTCATACCTGCCTAGCCCTGCAGGCACCCACATGTGTGAGTCTTATATTACATCCTGGTTGTCTCTTGTGCTGTGGAGTGCTTCAGTTCAAGGATTCAGGAAGCTGGACCAGGAGCTGGGGCAAAGAGGAGACAAACTGTAAACATGGGAAGGTCTTGACGCAGGCTTGCATATACAGGCTCCCTGGAGATCCCGGTGAAGAAGTGTGGGATAATGTGTGCAGAGCCTGGGAGACGAAGAGGAAGTGGCCCAGAGTCACAGGGAGAGGGAAGAGCCATCTGGGAGACTGATGCGGCTACAGGTCAGAGAGTGAGGCAAAAGTGTGGCCCTAAAGCCTTAGAAAGCTTATGCAGCCCTTTGCACGTTGGATTTTAGGAAAGTCCTATCAACAGTGAGTGGCCTGTGGCCCAGAGCCTGAGAGGCAACCCCTGTGAGGAGAAGTGTTGCCATTGCAATCCTGATTATTCCTGCATTAGGATTTGCTGTGCTCAAAATGAAGGTCTAAGAATCAGTTAGCCCTCTTAGTTTGAGTTGGCATGGTTGCAGAAAAAGGACTAGTTTAGAAAATTCAACATCACTGGGGAAAAAATGAAATGTAATGAAAAATACAGTTGGTTTAAGAGTGGGGCATTTTTACTACAACATGGAACTCTTGTTTTTTTTAAAAAAAAAAATCCACATCTGTGCCAAAGAATAGCATCTATCCTGAATACAGCCATCTGAGTGCTTCTAGCGTGTCTGCCTTGGCAAAGCATCTGGGAGCAAAGCCTCCTTAGGACTGATATAAAGCATAGATCTTGCCCAAATGTGGAAAACCTTTAGGGACGCTAAAACCATTAGGGATCTGTAACCCTGATTTGAACCAAGCAGAATAAACAAACCCCTGCCCAAACTGGAACTCCCTGGATGCCTTGCAGAGCTATCCAAGGGGAAAGGCTGGAGCCTCCAGGGTCTTTGAGTGGGTTAACATCATGTTTCAGCCTCTAGGCTCCAGTCTGATGAGAACGTGTGTGTTTCACTCCATCCTTTGAAATATTGTAACATCTCGGTTGCCAGCCCAGGAGAGTTGGAACTGTGAACCAATAATATATACTTTATTATCTTCCTGAAAGTGGGCTGTTAAAACCGAATCAGACCGAGTGGAATTGTGATACAAATTCCAAGGCTGGAGAGGCTCCAGAGAGCATTCACATTTTCCACAGATGGGGTGTTGGTACATTCCCAACCCCTATTTCTATTTTCAATATCCTTTGTCACAGTTCCCAGCTCTATAGTTTAGTTTTCTATATGCACAGTGGAGAGAAACTTTATGGATAGTTTTTTAAAAATCGGTTGACCCATTTTTTTTAAAAAAAAAAAGAAAGGAAAACTGGACAGGCAGCTTGGAGAGTTGTTTCATCAATAGTCACTCTCATGCCAGCTATGAGCTATGACTGTGTTAAGCACTGTTTGGGAACCATAGTGGGAGCTGGTTAAAAAATAAAACAATTTCCTGATGTTCACAACCTATCATAAGGTAGAGATGAAACCTTTAAATAGGAAACCAGGGCACAGAGCAGCTTCAAACTGAGCCCTCAAAGTTTATAGAGCCAGAGCTCACAGGACCATGGTTGGAATGATTCTGAAGCTACAGTCAGCCCTTGTTTAACTCTAATTTACCTGTAGGAGATGGACGCTATATAGTACCATTATGGGAAACACCTACATACATATGTTCAGACGTCTTTTAGCTAAGGATGTAACAGAAGAGAAAGACATTCTTTTCAACTTCAGGAACTGGTAATTTAGTTGACAGAGAAATGACTGTGTGAACAAGTGACTGTATTGTTGTGTGTTCACATCAAGGTAAAGATCAGTGGTTAAGAATTTAAGGTTTAGTGGGTTTAGTGTATATATATATATGATATCTATATCATATATATAATATATCATATATTGTATATGTATTTATATATCATATATTAATTATATATAATATTAATGTACTTAAGTACAATGATCATGTATAAATAATTATATATAAAAATATATGAAATGTCATAATGAGAGCTTTTACTTTGCTAATTACAAATAACTTAAAATTTAAAAACAAATATTTTTGTAAGTTATTTTTAAAAGTCAGATATGATGAGACTTCTAAATAAACTCACAGAGTGATCTGGAAAGGTCATTTAACTCCTCTCTTGCTGCATTTCATCATCTTAAGCAGTAAAATGGCCAGTGCATATGCTCATCTTGGAGAGGATCCTGGGATAGAATAAATAAAGAAGATAAAGTTATTAGAAAATTGTTCCCCAAAGTGAAGATGGAGCAAAGAAGACAATCAGAAATAGCAAGAAGAAAGCTTTAGTGATAGGGTGAGTCTCAGGAAGGAGGCTAGCGGGCTGGGTCAGGCGTCCCATAGGAAGGAACATGGAGGGCCTGGGGGAGGTCTCCGGAACAGTGGTTGGATGCTCAGTCATGGCAAACCTCAGGACAGGGATTTAAGACAGCCACCCTTCCTGGGTCTTACCTTCATGGTTCGTTTCTCCCATCCATAGCAGGACCTGCCACAATTCCAAGGGGTATCATGCATGGTCAACACCTTCCCTGCCCTAGAAAACTCAGCTGGGCCATGTCTATGTGATTCCTTCTCCTGCTCTAGCTCAGCCCTGAGGAAGTTGGTAATTTTAAGGCAGAAATTCCCTTTCCTATAAAATGAGAGAACAAATAGAAGGAGGGGAGAATGAGAAGAAGAGATGGAAGAAGATGTGTGGAGGGGAGGAGAAAAGGGAAGGCCATGACACGCAGACACACTGAAGCAGACATGTTCCAGAAAGCGCAGAGACCAGAGACCACCTTATCAAAACCTGACTCCCAGACCCAGTCTTGCGAGTGGAGTCCATTTGTCAAGCTTGAGCTCTTCTCTTCCCTGCTTCCACCTGTACATATGGCCTTGGAGAGAGTAAATATCTGAGAAGAGCCTGCCTATGTGGCCGCCACAACTACCCTGACCCTTCTAGAACCTGCTAACTTACCCCACGGTGGGCTCCAGGTCTTAGATCCCTATGCCTGTGTCTGCTCTGCTCTACCTTGAGGTATAATGGTGAGCCCAGAAGGTGACACCATCAGTTTGTTGTGGAGACTATTTGACTCAGCTTTTGAACCTTTGATCTAAGTTAATCAAGAGCACAGACTCTTAAACCCAAATCAAACAATATTCCTACCATTTATTGACTCGGGCACCATCCGCTAGTCACTGTTCTCAGTGCCTTACAAACACCAACCATCTTGTAACTGGAAATGCAGTCCCAGAGCCAACAAGTCTCCAGCCTAACCTGAGACATCAAGACTTAGGATACAACTTTTTTGTTTTGGCAATAGAATCTCTCGATGAAAATATTGGCTCTTGTTTATGCCACTTCATTGCACAGCTGTAATCTTCTCTCCCTTGCCTGTGGCACCAATTCCTCAGTCTCAGTTTTGTGATCTACTTTAAAACATTCCAAATTCCCTGTGCTGATGAAGCATTGGAGTTACTCTTTAACACCCAGGGTCTATAGACAACAACTACAAAACACATCTCAAGTTCTAGTGGATTGTTATCCAATAGAGGAAGCAGGGCTTAAGATGGGTCCCTTCAGGGGAAGAGATCGCATTGTATTAATCAACTGTCAGGAACTATATAATCTCCTCATTCTTTTATATTTACATCTGTGAGTATATCAAAGTTATTCTCTTCTTACTCCAAACTGAATTGTTCCAGCCCACAATCTGAAGACCTATGGTTAGGTTTAGAAGGTTCCCCTATTTTAGATGACTATGTGTGGTATCTCTCTCAACTGCAGAAGCCTGGCCTTTGTGATGGTTTGCCCAGGGAGTGGCACTATTAGAAAGTGTGGCCCAGTTGGCCCAGTTGGAGTAGGTGTGGCCTTGTTGGAGTAGGTGTGTCACTGTGGGTGTTGGCTATCAGGCCCACTTCCTAGGTGCCTGGAAGTCAGTCTTTTCTTAGAGACCAGCAGATGAAGATGTAGACCTCTCTGCACCATGCCTGCCTGGATGATACTGGACTGAACCTCTGAACCTGTAAGCCACCCCCAAATAAATGTTGTCCTTATAAGGATTACCTTGGTCATGGTGTCTGCTCACAGCAGTAAAACTCTAAGACAGAGGTTAGTACTAGGGACAGGGTATTACTGTGATAGGTGTGACCATGCTTCCGTTTGCAAGAATGTGGATTTTTGGACTTTGGATTTGGAAAGCAGTGAAATGCTTTAAATGGGGCTTAGTGGGCCATCCTGGTAGGAATATGGAAGACTTTGTTACTGAGAGTGATTTGCATTGTGCAGACCTTGTCCAAGAGTTTTCAGTGGAGAAGAATTTCAATATGTTGCCTAGAGACTATTTTTGAGGTATTTTGGTGAAGAACCTGGCTACTTTTTGCCCTTGTCTAAAGAGTCTACGTGAGGCTAAGGTGAAGAGACTCAGATTAATTGCATTGACAAAGGAAGTCTCAGAAATGCTCATCATACACTTTGTTCTCTGGTTAAGTCTCATGAAGAGCATTTTAGGCAAGCATAGCAAGCTGAGAAAGGAAAAATATAAAATGTATGGTTCGAGTATTAAAGGGGCACAAAGAAGTGAAATCCTGTGTTCCTAATGTTCCTGGAGCTGAATCCTGGGTTCAAGGAGATAACAAAAGAAGGGAGTGGGACTTTGGGGTAACAGCCTACAGAGCTAAATTTAGATCCAGGCATGGTGGTATACACCTTTAATCCCAGAAGATAAAGCCAATCAGATCTCTGAGTTCAAGGCCAGACTGAGACAGAGCAAATTCTAGGTTTAAGAAAAGCTTAAATCCAGGCGTGGTGGAACACACACCTTTAATCCCAGGAGACAGGTATGCAGATCTCTGAGTTCTACAGAGCAAGATCCAGGACAGCCAAACTTAGGCAGTAAAGGAGTTGGAAAAGAAGAAGCTAGTAGTAATGTAATAGAACAAGGGGGCCATGTCCCAGCTCCAGCAAGCAGCAGAACGTGGCAGCTTTGGGCACATGGCTCTGACTTTAGAGTCCAGAATAAAAGAGACTACTGGGAAAATCGATGCTGGTTAGCTGGAGCTAAGAAATTAGTGGTGATTAAGAAGAGCCCAGCATCACTGAGGTAAAATCATCTGGGAAGTGTTTTCTGAGAGCACAAATAACTGTGTTCCAGAGATAGCCAAGGTTGTACCTTGTGCTGCAGCTGTACTTGGTAATGTGTAAGAATTACCCAGGTTTTGAAGGCATGAAGTGTACATGAAGAGCAGCTGAGGCTCTGCTGTGAGAGGCCATGGAAGGCCATTGGTGAAGGTGCAGCCTCAGTTGTAGTTGATGGCCCAGGACTGAAGGGGTCATGCAAAGGAGTTGAGGCTTTGCACCATGAAGGGAGTCTATGAAAGGCTATTGGTGAAGCCAGTTGCAGCAGAAGACTCCAGTCTATTGGAGATGCCAGTACCATGGAATGATCACCAAGAATAGCAGCAGCAGTGGATCAACCTGAGCTTAGAGTGCTACAGAAGGCAGAGCTAGAGAAGTAATGCCAACCTTTTGGAGGAGCCCAGAAGATCATCTGTGTATCCCAGACATTGAAACAAAAAGCTTTGACATTGAAATTACCTTGGAGACACCAAGATGTTCAAGATTCCAGAGCTGTGGGCTATCTGCTGAGGAAAGCTGCTGACAGGGAGTAGAACTAACCCAGGAGAAAGAAGTTTGTTGGGGTCAAAGATGAAAAAGAAGCTGGAGGTCTGAAGACTGCTTTGACATCAGACATGGAGATGCAGCAGTTGGAGCTTGCCCTGCTGGTTTCCTGACTCTTTGAGAGATTACAGTTAAGTGATTGAATGAATCTCAGAGAAGACTTTGAACTTTGGACTTTTAACATTGTCAAGACTGCTATAGACTTTGGGGACTTTTGAAGTTGAACGAAATGTATTTTGCATTATGCTATGTTTGGGTATGGCCCCCGGAGACTCATGTCTGAACAAGCCTATGGGGGCCAGGGAGCGGAATGTGATGGTTTGTATATGCTTGACCCAGGGAGTGGCACTATTAGAAGGTGTGGCCTTGTTGGAGTAGGTGTGTCATTGTGGGTATGGGCTATCGACCCACTTCCTAGGTGCCTGGAAGTCAGTCTTCTCTTAGAGGCCAGCAGATGAAGATGTAGACCTCTCCGCTCCTTCTGCACCATGCCTGCCTGGATGCTACCATATTCCCGCCTTGATGATACTGGACTGAACCTCTGAACCTGTAAGCCAGCCCCAAATAAATGTTGTCCTTATAAGGATTACCTTGGTCATGGTGTCTGCTCACAGCAGTAAAACCCTAACTAAGACAGCCTTGGAGAGAGTAAGCTGGCTGAGAAGAATCTGCCGATATGATTACCATGATTGCCATGTCACCTCAGGAACTTTTCAATTTAACCCATGGAGGTCTCCAGGTCTTTGAACCCTTGGGCTGTGTCTATTCCACCCTACATAGACACACACAGGATACGTTGATAGATGCAAAGAGCTCAAGAACATTGACATGTACCATTCTCCTGGTGATGTTTTAAACTCTAAGCTAGGAGTCACAGAAGTTTCCAGATAAATATCTCTATCCAAAGAGCTTGATTACAGGGCTAAAGAACTATGAAATGGCCAATCAGGATTTGAACTTGGGTCCATCCCATCTTAGAGTCTACACTTGTGAACACTCTTTACTTCATATGGAGACCTGGGAGGATCCTGGTAAAAGGAGGCAACTGTAGTGATCAGAGGTGCCAGGACTCTTGGGCCTTCAGTCCCGGCTTGCACAGTGAGCAGTAGCAGCTGGCCAGCAGGGATTCACAGACACCAAATGCTGGCAACCTGGACTGTCCACATCCAGCAGGAGGAGCCAACACTGTTCTTGTGTGTGCTGCTCAAGCCCCAAAGAACAAAGACAACAGCTGTCTGATGGCTGTTTTATACTAAATCAGAAAAAAACCTGACCCCAGGAAGGAGGTGTGAGGTCTCTCCCAACCTTGTATAAATGGTGTTGTTTTCTTTACACAGGTCACTGGGCAGGCCTCCAGTCTCCTCCTGCCTGGCATTGCCGTCAAAGACATCATCTCACAGGGCCAAATGGTCTTTCTGAGCCACTACACTTTGATCTAGTGAATTTTGTAATATCCCCTTATTTTTTAATAGCATAGAACAATCAGCAGCTGATATAAACACACACAAGTGGGAGTTTGGGAAAAGCTGAGGCAGCAGAAGAGAAAGAACCAGCCCTAGAGACTAGTGGTTGATGGATAGGCACAAACATGGCCCAGGACATAGAAGAAGAAATAAGAAAAGCCTCTGGGATTTGGGGTCTGAGAAAATGAAGCTGTTGAATTTATCTTATAAATGAAACCTAGATGGAATTTGTCTCAATTCTAAGAGGCTGGAATGTCCAGATTTGGTCATAGCCAGAAGTTCAAAATCAGAGTTGTATATTTGTAAGCCATTTGCTTAGCTGTGATGGTTACAGATTATGGTGAGCCTTCTTTGCAAAAGACTGTGATGAAGGAAAGACTAAGGACTATAAACTCAGGAAGAGGAGCTGCAAAGTGGCCCAGAGATTAGTATTATGGCTGTAGAGTAAGAAGAAGTCACGGTCATGTAGTACCCTGAGCCAGACCTCAAGCAAAGCACATGATGTCACGCATGAAGTTATAGATTCCCAAGCTTTCTTTATTTAGCACCTCATGATGACCTTAATGCATCCAGCTTGAGGCTCCCTAATGTATCACTGGCCACTTTATACAGCTATTCTTTTTCTATTGAAGTTGAGTTTGGCTTTGTCAGTAAAAAGCTTTTGCTTAAACCATCAGACATAGTCATGAGCACACTAGCTGCATAATTAAATATAAAGTAGTCTCTGTCCATTAGTAGCATATTTATATTATCTAGGTTGAATTCACATAGTATGCCTTCTAGTAGTTTTGATACCATTTCTGTTCAAAAGGAGAAATGAGCAATCTTGAGTTTGCAGATAAGTTAAATTCTGGTGCTCAAATCACTAGCATGGGCTTTGGAGCCACCAACATCTAGCTTAGAATTCAGGTGCTTCGTGTCACTACTTATGGCTATTTGGACAAGTTGCTTGTACTCTCTGAGTTAGCTCAGCTATAAGATGGAATGTTAATCCTCCCTTGGTAAGATTAAGATGCCTAACTTTTTTTTGCAAATAATAAGCTTAGTGCTTAGCTGAGTGGGAGGCTTTCAAATGTCAGTAAGTGATATGTTATCAGCACCATTATTTCAGCCTTCTGGGGGAAAACAAAGTCTCTAGGTCCATATGCATTTTTCTCATTAAGTAACTTTGACTTATCCAAAGTTTGGTATAGGTCATTTCTGCAATAATCTGTTTGTTCTAAGTCAGAAACAATGATAATAGTTTACGTTTTATTCTGTAGAGCGATTGTCCCAGGTTGAAGATGTGAATATGATCACAATAATGACAACGAGGGTCTTCTGAACTAATACAAAGATGTGTGTGTTTCTTTTTCAAAAATAAAAATTTTTCAAAATATCAGATTGTGGTTTAAAGACATAGCTACTCTTACACCTCATTTGGCCCTCTTTTCTTGTCTAACACCAAAGCTAAGTTTGAGCCAAAATTGCAAATAGACAATAAACGTTCTTCTCAGATCAAAACGAAACACATTGTTGTCAGATCAAAATGAGTGCAAACTTGAGCATGAAAACCAATCCACTTCGTATGCTTATCAGTAAAATAATAGACAAGCCCACATCATTTTAATAGCCACAGAAGAAGCGTCTGACAAACTCCAACATCTTTTCCTGTGCGTGTGTGTGTGCGTGTGCGTGTGTGTGTGTGTGTGTGTGTGTGTGTAACATCTTCAAGCTGGTACATCTATGTGAAATGATCAGCTAAGTCTATGAGTAATGGCAGGAAATGCCCAAGCAGCGACTCCCACTCTGACCTTGCACTGGAGGTTCCCACACAGGGAAGCTACTTGAAACTATGAGGTAGAAGGAGTCCAGACTGGAACGAGAAGTGAATCTACTGTGTTCACAGATAGCACAACTCCATGTTTAGACAGCGTGATGAAGTCCACCAAAGCAGTACTCAAGCAGGCAAGTTCTCAGTCTACATAGGCATTTTTTCTCCTTCACTGTAATAATAAACCCAAGCAGATTGTTTGGGTTAACCTTGTCACAGGGTTATGTAAAATAATAAAAAACATATATTATAATATAAAAAGCATGGTCTGTTAAAGAGGCTTTTAAAAGTAAACATAAGATTAGGTTTAGGGTTAAAGAAATGTATAATTCGAGGGGAGGTTGTGTCAGAAAAAAATTGTGTTTTCATAATCTTATTTTATAAATTCTCTCTCTCTCTCTCTTTCTCTCTCTCTTTCTCCGTGTGTGTGTGTGTGTGTGTGTGTGTGTGTGTGTGTGTGTGAAAAGCCAGAGCAAAAATATTAGTAGAAATTTTAGAATTTTAGTGAGTGAAATCTTGGCCATTTAAATTCTGTTCCTGTTTGTCTTTATATTTTCTGTAGCCATGCATTTCTTCGTCGGAAAGCAGGGTCAACAGAATGTTTCCTAGGTAGGAATAATGTCCAATAGTTTCTTTCTAAGGGCTTTCAGTCTAGTAGACAGTTTCATCTAACTATGTTTTAACTCTCAATCTAGAGATTAGTTTGATTGATTGATTGATTATCTTAAGGCACGTTGGTATTTTGCCTACATGTATGTCTGTCTATGTGAGGGTGTCAGATTCTCTGGAGCTGGAGCTACAGATGGTGCTAGGAATTGAACTCAAGTCCTCTGGAAGAGCAGCCAGTGCTCCCAACCACTAAGCTATCTCTTCAGCCCCTAGAGATTATTTTTAAGCTATGATTTGGAAGTAATAATACTTCATTCATTATGAATTCATCTTTGTCGGGAGGCTGCAAACAAGCCAGGCACCTTCATTGTTAGATCGATTTTGTCACTCTAAAACCAATAACAAGAAGCAATGGGGAAAACTCACACCAATTTACTAACCTTCTCTAAGCCTGTCACTTTCCTACAGAAGCAATTTCTAGCTTGAACTGAGAGTTGGTGTTTTTAAGCTAATTTTGAATCTTTTTAAAAAAGAAATCGATGTCCTTCTCTCTGTGTCTCATTTTATATCATTGGAAGTGCACCATTGGATATGTATAACTGAGAACCTGAAATTTAGCTTTTTAAAATAAAGTAACTGTTTACAAAGTTCACTCTGTTTTTCAGAGTCTGCACAAGGAGTTTTTCCTGCTTTCGTCCCCATGGAAACTACTTTTCAAAAGGAAAATGTAGTCATTCATTTAACGTTTGAATGTTTTGGCAGCCTGAATTCTCTGCATCCTGTGTGTTCCTAGTGCCTGGGAAGGTTGGAAGAGGGTACTGGATCCCTTGGCACCGCAGTTACGTACTGTTGTAAGCTGCCATGTGGGTGCTGGGAACTGAACCTAGGTCCTCAGAAAAAGCAATACGTGCTCTTAACTGCTGCACCATCTCTCCATCCCCAGCAATATTTATTGGAAAAAAATATGAACACCCTAAAAACTGAGCCAGTTTTTTTGATTATGAGATATTGGTGTTTTGTTCTGTGGATAAATTTCCAGAAATATTTTAAATGTGTTTTTTGATACTGTTATTTGTACATTATAAAAATTACTAAGCAGAACAGAACTGTGTGTCCTGACCAGATATGAAAACCTAGGCCTACGGGTTCAAACCTCTCTACTCCTCGATGACATCATATTTATTGCTTTATGTTTCCTTTTTTTCATGTAAACTCCTGAAAAACTTTCCGTTTCAGTACAGATTAATTTACCCCAGTCTATATTTTTGCAAGAATATCTATTAGATAACATACTAGAATTAAAATGGCTAAGGAGACATGCCTGCGCTCTTGGCTTGCCTTCCAAGCTGTGCACAGCTCCCCACTATCAACACAGTGGGAATGAGTTTCAGAAGCAAAGTCATGAACAGGTTCTCCTGGGGTTTCTTCCTATGTCCTTTAAAGTTGTAGTTGGAGATTAGAGAGAGAAAGTGCCCTCTAACTTCAGATTCCATAAGGAAAAATCCAAGTCTCCAGCCCACTCCCTACCCAGATGGGAGACAGACAGAGAGACAGAGAGACAGAGAGAGAGACAGAGACAGATCTCCACTCCATAGAAAATCAGGAGACTATGTCTCTTTTGCAAAAGATCTCTCAAAATGCTTGGTGTGACATGATTTATTTTCAAAATCTGAACAAGGTTAAAATTCTAGCCTCATCTCTTTAAAGCCCTGTTACCTTTAAGAAAATGGCTTATGTTTCCTGTTCCATAGTCTGTGGAATGGAGATTACCATACTCAATACATGTTTTCTGTGAGCGTAAAGCCTATTATGTAATGCCAATGATAGTAAGATTTGGAAAGCTCGAGCTAGAATGAGTATCTGTTATTCGAGGTGTGTTCCCCATGAGCACCGAGCAGATAGGCGGGGAAATGAACTGTAAAGAGGTGAGAATGAAAACCTGGTCCAGTTTGACTTTGTCAGCTTGAATGAAATGCTGAGAGACTGACGCCAGGTGGTTGATTGCCAGCACATTTTAAAACAGTAGAGTCTAGGGGAAAGTTTCCTGGTGTACTACAATCCCTGGTGCACAAAGAGGCATAATCACATTGAAACTCAACTCAAAGTACAAGTCACTTCTTCCAAGAGGGACCTATGGGAGGATCTGGCATGGTTTTAGTCACACAGATAACATAGAGATCATGTAGGCTATTAGCCATCTCTGATTATAGGAGCTTGGGGTAGCCTCTGTCTAAACAGATCAAGTAAGGATCATTTAGACTATCAGCTACCTCTGGTCCTGGTAGTGAGACTGTAAGATGGTCTGGCCCTACAGATAACACAGATCACAAGGCTATTAATCACCTTCAATTCCCAGCTTTCTGGGTGGAAAAACAGGTTTTGCACGCTTCCCTTTAAAAGGACAATCTGCATGCTTAACATTCTTGGTTTCCCTGGTGATCTGTGGGTGCAAGGACCTTCATGCTCCCGGCAGATGACTAAGCCAAGAGTATCCTGAGTGGCTATGCTTCAATCACTGTTGAAGAAAGTGCTTGGTTAGCACACACTCCCCAACACTACACCTTCCCAACTCACGTTCATCTAAGTTTTGTTTGAATGATTGTTTTGTCTGCGTGTGTGTGTGTGTGTGTGTGTGTGTGTGTGTGTGTGTCCTTGGTGCTGGAGGGGGTCAGAATGGAGATTAGATCCCATTGGAAGTAGGTTCCATTGTGAGCTGGCACATGGGTACTGAGAACTGAACTCGGGTCCTCTGGAAGAGCAACAGGTCCTCCTAACAGCTGAGCCATCTCACTAGAGCCAAAAGGCTCTTTTCTTAACTGCAGGATTTCTCAAACACTTTAATAATTTAGATTTCTGGGTCTTATCAACTATCTAAGTAGCTCCTTGCCTTGGGGGATGGAAGTCCAAGCCAAACCTTTCTTTTGTGAGATGTTACTCAGAAAAGCTTCAGCATCCTCAGAGAGCACCTCCCCCTCTCCTTCCTCTCTGGTGATCATTTTGTCTACTAGAAGCATTCCCTGGGGCAATCTACAAGAGCCTGAATCAGCCCGGTAGACCCCAGGGAATGAACTTCTACATTTATGAGTATTTCCCATGAGTTACTCTTCGTCTAGTACCTTTTGGAAATCTCCTACCCTGTAGGGGTTGCATGACAGAAAACAGTAACTTGTTCAGCACAAAACCCCACCCAAGTACCTCGAGCTAAGGTCCAAGATCACCAACCACTTCCACTTGGCAGAGTGGTTGTCGTTTCTTAATGAAAGAGAACGAGTTTGTTCTTTCCTTCTTTGCTTCACATGGTCATCACAGTTCCAAAGTAATGCCATCATACTGAGAGAGAGCAATTGCTCCTGTAACAGGTAGACACTGCTGCTCTTACTCTGTATAAGGCTGGAGCTAAGTGGTTGTGCAGAAGACCCAAGAATCTAGCTTATCAGCAGTCAGCTAGATAAGCAATCTGGAATCGGCAAAAGAGTGAGTTAGAACCTGAAGATTCTGGCTTCTGGCTGAGCACTCTGCCTTCCTACACCAATGAGGATCATGTGTGTGGTCAGTGATCAGAGGCCAGCCTTCATGTTGAACAGTACATCTCAATGGGTGCAAGAGAAATGATGTCAAAATTTGTCTGTTCATTTACTAAGTGCCTACTGTGTTCTAGTCTTTAGTACTAAGTACTCTGATGTTGGGATTTAGTAAACAAGAAAAGATCACTGCTCATACAGAACATCCTTCCTTAGGATCTAAAAAACAGGTTAATAATAACAAATTGAAAATGAACAAAATATCTTTACCTTTATTTTAACCCAATATTTTCTGTAAATTATTCATTTATAAAGAAATTTTGCTTTGTATAAATCCAGTATAGCATACTTTAGACAGTTCTGATTTAAAACAAGGGGAATTCCTATGAACTCACAAAGGGCCCACCTGAGTGTCTGCATGCTACAGTAGAACAATTGAAGAGATGCTTCAGGCTGAGGGAGAGAAGCCTACCTTCTGGGCCACACTCACCTTAAAGTCAAAAGAGGTCATTTTATTTGATCACTCCAAGTAACGCGACAAACAAATTGCTTTACACTAGCCAAAATCTCTTGAAATGCGTCTATAAAGTGGGATGTCAAGTGACAGCATGATGAACAAAGAGGACATGGTGTTTGGGGGCAAATAGACCCTATTCAGATGACAGCACTGACTTATTGCTTATGTCACCTTGTATGAGCTACAGCTTCTGTGAGTCAAACCTAGATGATAATACTGGATCTCCCGGGAGATGGTGACAACTCTCAGTAGGTAAAAGTGCTTGCCATCAAGGCTGATGACCTAAGTTCAGTCCCTGGGACTCACATGGCGGAAGGAGAGAACTGACTCCTGCAAGTTGCCCTCTGACCTTCACGTGTGCTGTACAGCAAGCACACCCACATACATTTACAATAAATATAAATGAATACATTTTAAATACTGAATCTCCTGAATTAACTCATAGAAAGTACTTAGTATAGGAAGCTTTTATTTGAGCAGAGAATCGTAATTTGAAGTTACTTTTTCTCCTGGTGCCTGTGTCTGGGCTGTGATAATATTGATATTCGGCTGCAGAGTGAGCATTACGAAGACTGTGTGGCTGAGCCTGAAAGTGAGGTAGATAATTTTAGGTTGGGTTTTGGTTTTTGAGCAAGAGACTTGTAGTTCAGCTGGCCTTGAACTCTAGATCCTCCTGTTTCCATCTCCCCACCCCCTACCCAAAGCTAGGGTTATTAGTATTGAGTTGCCACACAGAGCTGGGAAGATAGTTTTGTTCATGAGAAACTTTCTAAGAGACAATGTACACTCCCTGTGGGTGCCCAGG
The DNA here is from genome assembly GCA_019843965.1 of Rhynchomys soricoides. Classification (NCBI taxonomy): domain Eukaryota; kingdom Metazoa; phylum Chordata; class Mammalia; order Rodentia; family Muridae; genus Rhynchomys; species Rhynchomys soricoides. The sequence continues at coordinate 4,722,697 of JADRCH010000142.1, read as the reverse complement.
TGAGAGGGAAAGAGTAAGAGTGGTGAGCTCCAGGTCACTAACCCATCATCGGGCTATGCAGAGGGAGGCTGGGCTGATAGGCTGACGAGGTAGGAGAGGGCAGCATGTGAGGAGGAAGGCTGTGAGCAGGAGGGTCCAGCAACGGCGAGAGAAGAGGGAATATAATACCTGCTCAACGCGTGGGAGCTGGTGGATAGAAAATTATGTCCCAGGGATATTTGTGTGGTGTTACCTTGTGACTATATAAAATCCCCTAGTAATCTTGCCTTTAAAAAACTTGTGGAAAGCCGGGCCGTGGTGGCCCACGCCTTTAATCCCAGCACTTGGGAGGCAGAGGCAGGCAGATTTCTGAGTTTGAGGCCAGCCTGGTCTACAGAGTGAGATCCAGGACAGCCAGGGCTACACAGAGAAACCCTGTCTCAAAAAAAAAAAAAAAAAAACCTTGTGGAAAAGCCCAAATATGTTTCAAGTCTTGCAGCTTCGATCTGTGTTTTCTTTGGGTGTGATGTCACAAGGCCATTAGATTTATTGTGGTTACTCTGATTATATTTCTTTTTTAAAAAAACTGTTTTATTCTCATCTCTGTCATTGCCGCTTTATCACTAGATCCTTTATTGTGACAGTGATTTGTATCTCAAGATATACTGTTGTTTCAGATATATCATCTTGGTTATTTATGTATTGTTTCACCATCTCGTCTGTTATATATTACACAAGTTGTTATTAAGAAGATTTACTGCTATTGCCTCTGTAGAGTACTTTATTTTGAAACCATGTTTTCAAGTTTCTGAGAAAAGGTCCTGTATGTGGCTAACTCCACCGTACATAAAATATCGGTACCAAAAACTGTTCCTGGCATCTGGCTTTAGTGTGACTCAATTTTCAGGAAACCTATCTATTTTATAAACTACTCAAAGAATTGAACTTTGGGGCCACCTTGGCTAGATTCCGGGGTACACGTTAGACTTTTAAAAATTTGAGGTTAGGAACCGAGTGGCAGTCACCAATTCCTGCTACAGTAGGCTTCTGGTGGTTTAGTCCAGGAGGCAGATAAGTATAAAGTGAATCTCTCACTCTTCTATCTGACTTTTAGGATTAAACAGATGTGACCATGCAGCTATGATAGAATTTATAGGAAAAACAAAACAGAAATTTTTTAAACCAGGAATAAGCTTAGAACCACTTAGCTTTGTATCAGTAGAGGGCATAGACAGTGAAACCTTAAAGATTTTTCTTCATTTTGTTTTTTAAGATAAGGTCTCACTACTCACTGTTAAGCACTGGCTGCCTTGAAACTTGCTGTCTCATCCACACTGGCTTTGAACTCATAATCCTCCTGCCTCACCTTCTCCAGGCCTGTAATTATAGATGCTCTCCTTCACATTGAGTGATTCTGTGGTAGAGCCATTTGTGGTGACGCACCCAAAGATCTCTGCAAGAGAGATCGAAAGAGTTGAAGTCTGAAAGCTGTGGAGTTCTTCTAGAACTGATGGCTGCCCAGCACCTCAGCTTGGCCATAGGTGGGCATCTAGTAGTGTGGTGTCATCAGGAAGACAGATGGGCCTTATCTTAACAAGGACCACTTAGACCTTTTATAACAGGAGGCAGGTATGGTTCTGGTTGTGTAGTGCATGATCTTTACTGCAGTAGTATGAGACTATAAAGATGTCCGGGAGGGTCTGCTATGAGAGAAGACCTGCACAGGATGGAGATCATGAGTAGTTTGGATCTCATAGTAGTGTTTCCAGAAGAGGTTCCAAGGATGCTAGTCATACAGAATGATGAACTAGATATTGGATAAAGTGTGGGCAATGCTGGCCTAAGAAAATGCAAATGGACTCTTTACCACAAGCCCTTCAGAGCCTGTAGAAATGTACCAGTGTGCCTGAAGTGTCTGCAGGAAGAGATTGTGTAACATGCATGTTTTAACCTTTGCCAAACTTGTGGATGTTCTCCCAGAGATGGGAATATAGCTCAGCTGGTCGAGTACTTGATGTGTATGCACAAGGCCCCAGGTTGGGTTCCAGCACCACATAAACACTTGTAATTACAGCACTGAAAAGAAGTAGAAGTTCAGGATCACCCTCAGGAAAATAGTGAATGACTCAGTTAAAAAAATGGAGAATGAATGAATGAATGAATGAGGTTGGGCAGATAGCTAAGCTAAGAACTAGAGTAGGACGGTATTAAAGAGAAGTGTGTGTCAGTTCGATGAAGGGAACTGTTTGAACCTATACATGCCTGCCTTCAGTACTTCTTCCTCTTGCACCCGTCACCTCCTCCTCCTGCCCTGCATTCCTCTGCCACCTTCTAGCTCCCAGTTGGAACATGAAATAAGATTACTTTTGAATGTGCCCCTTATAACCCATTCCTTCCTTCCTATTATAGGTGGGTCTGTTCTTGCAAACTCCCAAATGAGCCTCAGTGAAATAGAAGTTTTTGCAAGGGTGGGCATGGTAGACTCTACGAGGATGCTTTGAAACTCTTATAGAAGGTCTACACATTTATAACAAATGCGCACAGAGATGTGCAATCTTCTGTCCGCAAGTTCACCTGGCTGTACACACTCAACCTTGTTTATCTGAGCTCTGATGACTAACCAAGGAAAGTAAAAAAGTAGATGATGATCTGCAAAATTTTATAGAGAGCTTGTTGGGTAGTGATGTGTAAAATTAATGCTGCTTCGGACAGAAGATAAGTCCCTACCTCCACCTCCCAGGGGTGAGGGGGGACAGAGGTGAGGAAGGTCTCCATCACAAGTATGACAGTGTTGAGCTACTCACTAAGCTGAGAAATCTGTAAGGTTTTGACTGACTCTCCAGGAAATATTTATTGTCAGGGTATAATCATATTTTTTTTTTTCCAGAACGTCAACCAGGCACCTCTATGGCCAATTCCAATCCTGTTCCTTCAAGTTCAGCTGGAATCAGCAAAGAGCTGATTGATCTTCAGCCCCTCATTCAGTTCCCAGAGGAAGTAGCCAGCATCTTAACAGAACAGGAGCAGAACATTTACCGCAGGGTCCTGCCCATGGACTACCTCTGTTTCTTAACCCGGGACTTAAGTTCCCCTGAATGCCAGAGATCACTGCCCGGTCTCAAAGCGTCCATCTCAGAATCAATCCTCACGTCTCAAAGCGGAGAGCACAATGCCCTTGAAGACCTCGTGATGAGATTTAATGAGGTAAGGAACCACTTAGATGTATTTGAGCCAACATGTACTATTGTTTTTTTTTTTTTTCCTGCTCTACATACTATTTATTGATTGATTCTAAAGGTTCTTCAGATGAGAGCTAACAGTCCTGCCAGGAGAGTTTCTCCAGGATGTCACCTCCAGGCCGTTAGTGTCGACAAATTGAAGTGCTTTCAGCTCAATGGTTGGAGTTCCATCTCAGTGATAAAGTCTGGAGCTCTTGATGCAGCTATTAGGTTGATTGCCCACAGTAATTCTCTGAGCTGTGTGCAAAGGCTCAGAAAATTTTCCCAGAGTGCTTCTCTTTGGCTTTGGGGTACAGGTGTACAAATAGGATATAATTAGCTAGCAGAGTGGCCACATCTGTTACCCCAGCACTGGAGGCTAGGATAGATCATGATTTCAAGGCCATCCTCAGCTATGCAGCAAGTTCCAGGCCAGTCTTGGCTACATGAGATGCTGTTTCTCAAAAAATAAAACAACCAAGAAATAACCAAATAAACAACAACAACAAAAAGCCCAAACAAAATCAAATATTGTTAAATAGCGCCTATCAGAAACAGCAGAAGTGTATAGAAGGTTCTTGTTGCATTTGAGAATCCAAATAATGGTAGGGGTCAAAGGACAACCTTTTTTGCACATCAAATATTTTTTGGAACTCAGCCCACCCATAGTTAGCCTTACCACAACAGTGGCAAACCAAAAAATTCATAGTGGAGAGAGTAAGGGGACCCATAATTCCAGATGTTCTGGTGTTCTTTAAGACTAAAACATGGCCAATGTCCTTGTTCTTGAGAACAGTAGATTATTCCCACAGGAGGGTAAAATCACAGAAATCGGAACTTCCTCCCAAGGGCTCACACCAGGGTTCTGTTGTTGCTGTCATATTGAGGTGTGGCCTGGGGGAAGCAAAGGGTGGTGTGCTCTGTAGCAGATTCTGCATGCAGACATTTCACCTTCTTGAGAGGGCATGGCCCCATTTGGCTGAGCACGTGAATGTACCCATAATGCAACTCATTCTCCTCTGATGTAGAGTCTGAACTTTTCTTTTGAGAAACAGGTGAGTGCAAGACTTGCTCGTATGTTGGTGCTGTTGTTTCATAGTCCTTTGTGCCATTCTGCCATAGCTGTTGCTGCTTCAGGATGCTCAATGTGGGTCTTGCTTGGCTCCTGTTTTGTTCTTCTTCTGGAAAGCCAATGGGCAGCTCTAGCTTCCCCCACAGCACAGCTGGTTTCCCATGGCAGATGTGGCTCCTCAACACGTACTATTCTTAAGTGTATTTCTCATCTGGGGTTAGTCTGTCTTTGTTATTTTTTCTACCTATCTGTCTTTGCCTATTCTGTGATGGCCAATTTCCTGCCCAGGCTCTGAGATTGCCACCACACTGCCTTCTTCCTCTTCTTCATTCCACTCTAGCTGCCTGCAAGTCTGACAGAGTCTACAAATATTTCAATTCCTAGACTCCCCATCCACCCATTTCCAACGGTGTTTTTAAGACCTGTGTCTCAGTTGTGAGCTTTGACTGCATGATGCCTGGGCCACATCTATCTACCTATCTCCCTTCTGACCATCAACACTTCTCAGAAATGTAAAAGGCCAACATGCCTGGAGTTTCTCATCTAAGGAAGCATGGAAGTAGTTTCTAGAGAGGTATGAATCATTCCACTCCTCTCTCTGCATCCCACCAACATCTTCAACACCAGAAAGTCACCTGAAAGCTCTGAGACATTCCAGAAGCCAGGTCTAAAGAGCACAGTGAGCATAAAGTTTGGAAACACTGAAGGTGGAGCTTCTATATGGCATCCAGGGACAGGGTTGGGGGGTGAGAAGCCAATGGATGCCAGCTCTATGGCTGAGATCAAGGAGGAAGTGGCAGGAAGGAGATGCAGGTCCTGGCCTTAAAGGGCCCTTCTCTCTCCATAATGCTCTTCACACCCATCTTCTTCTTCTTCTTGTTCTTCTTGTTCTTGTTCTTCTTGTTCTTCTTGTTCTTCTTGTTCTTCTTCTTGTTCTTCTTCTTGTTCTTCTTCTTCTTCTTCTTCTTCTTCTTCTTCTTCTTCTTCTTCTTGTTCTTCTTCTTCTTCTTGTTCTTCTTGTTCTTCTTGTTCTTCTTCTTCTTCTTCTTCTTCTTCTTCTTCTTCTTCTTCTTCTTCTTCTTCTTCTTGTTCTTCTTCTTCTTGTTCTTCTTCTTCTTGTTCTTCTTGTTCTTGTTCTTCTTGTTCTTGTTCTTCTTCTTCTTCTTCTTCTTCTTCTTCTTCTTCTTCTTCTTCTT